>CAKNXH010053787.1:0-12964 GCA_932178445.1 Andricus quercusramuli | reverse complement strand
ACTAAGCTACGGAGAGACGAGGTTTTTTTTTCACAACCCCTACAAGTCGAATTTCGACGTCATTCTGTGTACCTGTAAGGTTGATTTTTAATAATTTCAAAATAAAAGTAAAAAAAATGATTTATTAAGATTATTTGTTTCTATGGTATTATAAATATATATTTTTCCTAAAATTCTTGAGAAAATTCAAAAACATGTTTGATTATTTCAGATATATCAAATCATTTAAAACAATTTTTTTTTTAATTTCACTTTTTGAAATAATATCAAGAAACCTTTGAATTGTTTCAAAAGATGTTCAAAAGTTTCAGAGTTTTCGAAAAGAATAGAGAATAAGTTGAATCTAGAGAAGGTTTCCAACAATTTTTTTTTGAATGGATTTTTGAAAATTGCGCAAAAAAAAGTTATTTTAGAATTTTGAGAGGTTTCAAGAAAACGAGAAAAAATTATTATGATTCCTGGGAAAATTTCAAATGGTATTTATTTAAAAAAATTATTTCATGAGTAAATTGAGAAATATTTTGAATCATTTTAAACGGTTATCAAAAGAAAGAAACTTTTCAAGAATTTTGAAAGGTTTCAAGAAAATGAAAAAAAATGTTCTTGATTTTAATTATTATTATTTTTATGACTTATCTGATTAATAGTCTTATTTTTTAATTCTATGAGAATTTTTGATAACTGTGTAGTTCAAAAAATTAATATTTAAAGAATATTTTAATAAATTCGAAGAAATTTCGGAACGTTTCTAAAATTGTCAATGAAGAATCTGAAAGATTTTAAGGCGATTTCTATAAATTTGCAGAAGTTTTTGAAAGATTGAGAGATAATTTTTATTCAAGATTTGAAAAAATGTAGAACGAAATGCAGATCCTTGGAGAATGTCGAATGATTTTTCATTTGGAAAAATGAATTTCAAGAGATGATTAGAAGAATATTTTAAAACGTTTCAAATAGTTATCAAACAAACAAAAAATTTCCAGGAATTTTGGAAGGTTTTAATAGAATGAACAAATTTTTATAATATTATAAAAAAAAAATTTTTAATTAAATTTGAATAAATATTTTTGAAATTTTCGAAAGATTTCGAAACATTTCCAAAAATGTAAAAAAAATATCTGGAATATTCAAAGGCAACTTTTTTCAATGTTGCAGAAATTTTCGAAAATTTAGGAAGAATATTTCTCATTTTTTGGTAGCTTAAAAAGTTGTGAAAAGATTGAGAAATAATTTAAAAAGATTTTTAAAAATGTGACACAAAATGTAGATTTTGGAATTTCGCGAAAAAAGGTTTTTATATATTATCTAAAGATTCCAAGAAAATTAAAAAATTAAAAAATCTCAAGATTCCAGGGAAAATTTCAAATGATTTTTCTTTCTGAAAACTGAATTTTAAGACAGAATTAAAAAATATTTTGAAACATTTCAAAAAGTTTTATTGGAAAAAAATGTTGAGGATTTTTGAAAGGTTTTAAGTGAAGAAAAAAATTTCTTAAAAAATAGAATTTTAAAAAGAACTTTATTTTCGAAATTCCCTTATTTTTCCTTATCTAATTTTTTATTTTCCTTGATCATTAATATTCAAATAACAGCAATTCAATCGTGAAATTCTATTAACACAGAATCTTTTATAAACGGAAGAAAACAGTATTTCAGATACAAATTCAAAATTTTCAGATTTATTAATTTATTTTAAACAAAAAATCTCTTTTTTCTACTATAAAAGATGATTTTTTAACAAAATACTTGAATTTACAACAAAATAACTGAATTTTCAACATAATAGTTAAATTTTAAAACTTCAAATATAAAGTCTCAACAAAAAGTGTCACAGTTTATATTTCAATCAAAAAACATGAAATTTATACAAAAAAAAATTTCTTTAAAGCCAGAAAGACAAATTATCAACAAATAATGATTTTTAAACGAAGAAAAAAAATTTAATTTAAATTGTTGAACCTTCCAGACAAAAGACGAATTTTTTCTACAAAAATTAAATTTAGAAACAAAAAATATGATTTATGCAAAACATTATTTTTCCACGAAACTGATGCATTTTTACCCAACAAAAAGGAAATTTTAAACCAAGAACATTACTTTTTCTTACGGAAAAAAGGAGAACTTTTAACTAAAAGAGATCAATCTTAAAAAAAATGGAAAAGTTACATTTTCACTTAAAAAATTAATTTTAAAACAAAAAACGACTTTTACACTAAAAAGTTCAATCTTTAACCAAAGACGTAAGCCTTCAATCAAAAAAATAAATTTTAACAATGTAGTTTTACTTTTACCCAAGTACTTGAATTTTCCGTTCAAAATCATTAATTTTCAACAAAATAGTTAAAATTTCATCCAAAGAGATGAATTTTCAACTAAAAATATAACCCTTCAAAAAAAAATTATTTCTCAACAAAGTTATTTAGCCAAATCTTTCAAATAAAATAGTTAAATACTCGAGCAAAGAAGTATAATTTTTCACCAAAAAGTTGAATTTCGATCAAAAAAGAAATTCCTACCAAAGCCGATGAATTTATAATTCAAAAAGAGAAATTTGAAAAAATAGTTGAATTTTCTGTTAAATAAGATTTTAGTTGACTTTTAACGATAAAAATATGAATTTTCAACCAAGAAATAAGTTTTTGCGAAAAAATTGAATTTTCAATCCAAAAAGACGAATTTTTACCCATAAAGGATGACTTTTTAATAAAATTGTTGAATTCTCTACCCAGTAGTTGCATTTTTATCTAAAAGAGATGAAATTTCTCGTAAAAAAGAAAAATATTTTATTTAAAGGAAAAAGCAAATTTTTTCAAAATAGTTGAATTTTTATCCAGAAACTATTTTAGTTCTCTTTTCAACACCAAAATATTAAATTTAACCAAAAAGTAAATTTCCTACAAAATAGTTAAATTTTCAATAAAACAGCAGAATTTTCAACCAAAAAGTATAACTTTTCAGCAAAATTGTTGAATTTTAAACCAAAAAGTTGCATTTTTGTCAAAGAAAGATTTAATTTCTGCTAAAGCAGGTGCATTTTGAAATCAGAAAGAAAAATTTTCAAAAAAGTGTTGAATTTCCAACCAAACAATTTTTACCCAAAAATGATGACTTTTTAACTTTAAACTTTTTTTCTCTACCCAATAGTTGCATTTTTATCCAAAAAAGGTGAAATTCTCCTAAAACAGATGAATTTTTATTCAAAAAGAAAAAAAATTGACAAAAATAGTTGAATTTTCATCCAGAAAAGATTCCAGTTGACTTTTCAAGATCAAAATATAAATTTTTTAACAAAAAATGAGTTTCTACAAACGAAATTGAATTTTTCATCCAAAAAGACGGGTTTTGAAAACCAAAAGGAATTAATTTTTAACGGGATAGTTGAATTCTCTACCAAGTAGTTGAATTTTCTTCCATGAAAGATGAAATTTGTGCTAAAACAGAAGAATTTTTAATAAAAAAGGACAATTTTTTCAAGTTCAACTTTCATCCAGAAAAGCTTCCAGTTCATTTTTTAACACTAAAATCTGATTTTTAAACAAAAATTATTATTCTACGGAATAGTTAAATTCTCAACAAAACAGTAGAATTTTCAACGAAAAGTATGACTTTTTAACAAAATAGTTTTATTTTCAACCAAACAGTTGCATTTTTATCCAAGAAAGATGGAATTTCTCTTCTTAAAAGAGATGAATTTTCAATTTAAATTTAAAAAAAAATTTTTTTAAATAGTTGAATTTTCATCCAGAAACTATTTCAGTTCTCTTTTCAATACCAAAATATTAAATTTATCCAAAAAGTCAATTTTCTACAAAAAAGTTTAATTTTAAACAAAACAGAAAAATCTTAAACCAAAAAGTATAACTTTAAACAAAATTGTTGAATTTTAAACCAAACAGTTGCATTTTTATCCAAGAAAAATGTAATTTCTGCTAAAACAGGTGAATTTTCAATAAAGAAGGAAAATTTTTATCCATGGAAGGTAATATTTCTCTTAAAACAGATGAATTTTTTATTTTAAAAAAAACTTTGCAAAAAAATAGTTGAATTTCCATCCAGAAACTATTTCAGTTCTCTTTTCAACACCAAAAAATTACATTTGACCAGAAAGTAAATTTTCTACAAAACAGTTAAATTTTCAACCGAAAAGTATGACTTTTCAAAAAAATTGTTGAATTTTAAAACAAACAGTTGCATTTTTATTCAAAAAGATGTAATTTCTGTTGAATCAGGTGAATTTTGAAATCAGAAAAACATATTTTCAAAAAAGAGTTGAATTTTCAACCGAACAGTTGCATTTTTATTCCAGAAAGATAAAATATTTCTTTCAAAACAGATGAAATAAAAAAAGGGTCCAAAAAATATTTAAATTTTCATTCAAAGAAGATTTCAGTTCACTTTCCAACATTAAAATAAGAATTTTAAACTATAAGCTAATTTTCTGATAAATAGTCGAATTTTTAACCAACAGTTGCATTTTTGTCAAAATGGAATGAAAATCCTACTAAAATAGGTGATTTTTTTAAATCAAAGAGACAAATTTAAAGAAAAAATAGTTGAATTTTCATTAAAAAGGATTTCAATAGACTTTTCTGAAGAAAAATACAAATTTCAAAAAAAAATTAAATTTTCTAGGAAAAAGTTTAATTTAAAAAAAAAACAGTTGCATTTCCATCCATCCATCCATCAGAATATGAATTTTCACCCAATAGTTGCATTTTTATCCAACAAAAAAAATGAAATTTCTTTTAAAACAGATGAATGTTCATTTGAGAAGAAAACATTTTTTTTAAATAGTTGAATTTTCATCTAGAAAAGATTCCAACTGACTTTTCAAGATCCAAATATGTTTTTTTTATCAAAAAATAAGTTTCTACGAACAAAATTGAATTTTTCATCCAAAAAGAGGAATTTTTGCCAACAAAAAGGATGATTTTTTAACGAAATAGTTGAATTCTCTACCAAATGGATGATTTTTTTCCAAGAAAGATGAAATTTGTACTAAAGCAGAGAAATTTTTTATAAAAAAAGGACGCATTTTTTTAGTATTGAAATTTCATGCAGAAAAGCTTTCAGTTAATTTTTTAACACCAAAATATGAATTTTAAACAAAAAGTAAATTTTCTACAAAACGGTTAAATTTTCAACAAAATAGAAATTTCAACCAAAAAGTATGATTTTCAACAAGATAAATTTTTAATTGAAAAATAGAATAAAATTTCAAAAAAATAGTTGAATTTTCACCCAGAATATATTTCAGTTCCCTTTTCAAACCAAAATATTAAATTCAACCAAAAAGTAAATTTTCCACAAAACAGTTCAATTTTCAACAAAACAGCAGAAATTTCAAACAAAAGGTATAACTTTTCAACAAAATAGTTTTATTTTCAACCAAAAAGTTCCATTTTTATCCAAGAATGATAAGATTTCTCTTAGAACAGATGAATATTCATAAAAAAAAAACGTTTAAAAAAATAGTTAAATTTTCATCCAAAGAAGATTCCAGATCACTTTCCAAGACCAAAATAATAATTTTTAACTATAAGTTAATTTTCTGCTAAATAGTCGAATTTTTAACCAAAAAGTATGACTTATTAACAAAATTGCTAAATTTTTCACCAAACAGTTGCATTGTCAAAAAAAACGGAAATTCTACTGAAACAGGTGAATTTTTAAATAAAAAAAGACAAATTTTCAAAAAAAGAATTGAATTTTCATCCAAAAGGATTTCTATAGACTCTTCTACATAAAAATACAAAGTTTTAAACAAAAAGTAATTTCCTAGTCAATAGTTGAATTTTTAACAAAACAGTTGCATTTTTGTCCAAGAAAGATGCAATATTTCTACTAAAAAAAAGATGCACTATTAAATTAAAAAGACAAATATTCACAAAAAAATATTTTTCATTCAAAAAAGATTTCAGTTGACTTATCACCAATAAAATATGAATTTTAAA
The DNA here is from genome assembly GCA_932178445.1 of Andricus quercusramuli. Lineage (NCBI taxonomy): Eukaryota > Metazoa > Arthropoda > Insecta > Hymenoptera > Cynipidae > Andricus > Andricus quercusramuli. The sequence goes on along the minus strand of CAKNXH010053787.1, from coordinate 7,010 downwards.
CAAAAGGTTAATTTTATACGAGAATAGTTGAATTTTCAACCCAAAAAGAGGAATTTTCAAAAAACAGTTGAATATGAGAAAAAAGATGATACATTGAATTTCACCAAAAATCTGCCCAAATTAAGTGGATTTTTTTCACCCTACATGTGATTGGGTACTTTATCGATGACCTCAAAATCCTGTAGAGTAATCCCGCATAATCCTTGTGCTGTATGAGCTGTTTCTGCAAAACACACTTTGACCAACTTCAGTCAACCCATCGAGCAAGCCTATTTTCGAAGGTACATATGCAGTTCTCTCATTGTATACAACGTATGTTTGCTTTTGAGAATTCACATGCTGGCATCAGTTTCAGTAGATAATCTCAAATTAAAAGCGAGTTTGCTGCCCTTGCACTGACAATTCAGGATTTACAATTAGTTTCCAGTAACTGAAACATAACTGAAAAATGGGGCTAATTGGCTCATTTTTTCTGGTGTTTACAATAAGGTCTGAATAGGAATTCAAACCCTCTTTCCTACTATAAACCACGAATATATATTTAATTTACTCACAACTACGAGGACAATGCACCGGTCCATTCATCGCAGCTTATTCAGCAATTTCTGGTGAAGCGCCAGAAATTGCAGTAACACCTTGCACAAGTTCGTATGACCCCGTATAGTCATGAGTTGGCTCGCTGTGATTTCTGGCTGTTTTCCAAATAATTGAAGTATCCTCTGAAAGGAAAATGATTTCGAGACGTAGAGGAAATAGAAGAGAATGTGATGAAGCAAATGTTATCTATTCTGAAAAGTGAATTCAAGGAGTGCTTTCGAAAGCAGAAGGATCGCTACAAGAAGATTGTGGGTTCTAAAGGGGAGTAACTTGAAGGGAATATCCATAGAAAAAGAAATTATTTATAATTTTAAATTAAAATTTTACGAATGCACTTTTCAAAATGGTTATAAATAACTAAAATTCACTAAAAAAGATTTAAAATAAAGCTTAACATCTGTGAAAAAGTGAATAATCTAAAAATCTTAAAATTTATTATTCAGAGAAGATGATTAATTCTAAAAAATAAAATTGTGGTTGAGCCGGGTTCCCCCGGACGTACCACTTTGCCCCATCTCACGGTATTAATTTCGGTTAAAATTTAATTTTTAATTCGAAGTATATTGCATTTTCAACAATATTGGTGAATTTTTAAGCCAACAGTGGAATATTGAACCAAAAAAATGACAAATTTTCAACAACAAAAAAACAGTGAAATTTTCAACCTAGAAAGATGAATTTTTGACGAAAAATATAAGAATGGATATTTCAACAACAAAAAATTCTAATTTTCAATCAGAAATAATAAAATTCAACCAAAAAAGGTGAATTTTTCACAAAGAATTTGAATTTGCAAACATAAGAGGTAAATTAAAATTTTAAAAAATTGTTTCCTGCAAAACAATTCAATTTTCTATAGGGGAATACGAATTTATAACAAAAAACACAAGCTCAATCGTTATATAAAGGAGATGAATTTAAAATAAGAAAAAAAAAATTACAAAACAATTGAAATTTCGATCAAGAAATATAAATTATCAACAAAAATGTTAATTTTCAACCAAATAGTAAAATTTTTCACCAAAATAGTTGAATCTTCAGAAGAAAAAAAAATTGCATTATAATTTAATTTCGATCCCAAAAATATGAATATTTATCATAAAAGTTGATTTTCAACCAAATAGCAGAATTTTTCACCGAAATCGTTGAATGTTCAAAACAGCAACAAAAAAATAAATTTCCCATACAAATTTAATTTTGAACCAAATAGTTGAATTGATTACCAAATTGTTGAATTTTCGAGTCCAAAAGATATTTTTTTTTAAAAAACAGTGAAATTTTCAACCAAAAAGATGAATTTTCAACAAAAAATCTAATGATTGATATTTCAAACAAAACAGATTTTAATTTAAATCCAAAACTATTAAAAGCAAAAAAAAATAATTTTTGACAAAATATTAGAACTGTCAAACAAACGGAATAAATTTAAAATTAAAAAAAAAAATATGCACCAAAAAAATTAAATTTTCATTCGGGAAAGATACATTTTTCAAGAAAAAATCAATTCTGATTCACACAGCTGATTTTTCTACCAAATTGTTGAATGTTTAATTCGAAAAGAAAAATATTCAGCCTGCAAATATAAATTTTCAACAAATATGTTAATTTTCAACTAAATCGTAGAATATTTAACCAAAAAAGTTCGATGTTTAGCACGAAAGAAAATAATTTTTACAAAACAATTTTATTTTAAACCAAAAATGTGAATTTTCATAAAAAAAAGTTAATTTTCAATCAAACAGTCGAATTAAATACCAAATAAAAAAAATTTCAAGCCAAAAATAAGAGTTTTCTATAAAACAGTGGAATTTTCAACTCAAAGGTATGAATTTTCAACAAAAAATTCAACTAGATGGTGAAAGTATTAAAAAAGTGTATTAAAAATGTATTTAAAAAATTTCACAAAAATGTGCTTATTGCATAACAATTGAATTCTTAAAAAATCAAATTAATTTGTTAATTATTTTATTTTTTTATCGAAATTTTTTTATGATAATTTACGATCCTCTCATTTCAGGAAGTAGTTATTATTTTATTAAAAAATTAATGTTATCAAATTTATTTTTATAAATTAATTTTCCTTTCAAATTGATTGAATTTCCCATTTATTTTCTTGAAACTGGATAAATTTTTCCAATCAAACTTTTTTCCTCTCAATTCCGCGACACTTCTGTTCAGAGGACAACTTTTGTTTCACCGATAAATAGTGATTACGATTCTATAGATTTTTTTTTCACTCTCCGGAAAAGTTCTGATTTGGTTAGTTATCTACTTATTTACTGCCACCTTTCAATTTGCAATTGATTAGTTGAATTTTCAATTAAAATAGTTCAATGTCTAACCCCCCCCCCTCCCCCAAAAAAAAAAAAACAAATTTTCTACAAAGAAATTGAATTTTCAACCGGAAAATATATATTTGCAACAAAAAAGTTAATTTTTTAACAAATAGTTGATTTTGCTATCAAATTGTTGAATTGAAAATAAAATAAAAATTTGCACTAAATAGTTGAATTTTTAACCTGAAAAGATGAATTCTCAACCAAGTAGTGAAACTTTCCCAAAAATTTCTTGAAAGACAAAAAAATTATTCTTATTTAAAAGTGATGAGTTTTTTAACATAAACGAACAATTTTTAATCCAAAAGAACGAATTTTCACCGACACAGTTGAAAATTTGACCAAAAAAGATGAATTTAACAAAATATTAAATTTTCCACAGAATAAGTAAACTTTTAACAAAATAGCTTCATTTTCAAAAAGTCGTTTAATTTGAAAAAAAATAGCTAAGTTTTCTACAAAAAAGATTAATTTTTAACAAAAAAAATTAATTTCCAATCAACTATTTTAATTTTGTACCGATCTGTTTAATTTTCAAGCCAAAAAGACTAATTTTGTTGAATTTTCAAAATTGAATTTCTTAACAAATAGCTGTGTTTTTAACTTACAAAGATGAATTTTAATCCAAGAATGTTAATTTTTTACCAAGAAACGAATTTTCAACAAAATAGAGGAATTTATAACCAAATGGTTGAATTTTCAACTAGAGCGATAAGTTATCAACCAAAAATGAAACAGCTGAAGTTGCAGGTTGAAAAAATAATTGCAAATAAAAAAATTAGCAGCCAGTTAAATTCAACGAAAAGTGACGAATTTAAAAAAAGAGTAAAATTCTCAAATAGATGAAGTTTCAACTTATGAAGGAAAATTTTCTAAATAAAAATGGAATAGCTGCATTTTTATATAAAGAAATTAATTCATAATAAAAAAAAAAGAAATAGAATAGTGAAATTTTTATAAGAATAATTCATTTTTGAAGTAAATAGTTTAATTTATTACCAAATTAGTTTGATTTACAACCATAAATATGAATTATCAAAAATAAAGTTCATTTTCAACTAGAGAGATCAATTTTCTACCAAATTGTTGAATTTCTGAATAAAAAAAATGAACTTTTTATAAAATTGCTCATTTATTACTGAAAATGGTAATTTACGACCAAATAGATTATGATTGAACTTAAATAATAAATCTCCAACCAAAGAAATTATTTTTCTACGAAGAAATTATTTTTAAAAAACTCTATTCTTAAAGAAACGTGTAATAGTTAATATTTCAATAAAAAAAGATTTCAATTTTGAATTAAAAATGTTTAATATAACTGAAAAATTCGAATTTTCAAACAAATATTTGAATTCTCAACCAAGCAGTTGCATTTTGAACCACAAAGGACGGTTTTTCTACCAAAAAGCAAAATTTTATATAAAAAAATTAATTATTTTCAACAAAATACTTTTATTTTCAACCAGAAAAGATCAATTTTCAAATCAAAAATATAATACTAACATTCACTGTGAAAAAAAATGATTCTAAAAGAAAATGTTTGGTTGGCAAAAAAGTTTAATTTTCACCCAAAAAATTAATTTTTCAACCAAGAAGATCAATTTTCAACTAAAAAAGTTAGATTTAGAAACAAATAGTGGAGTTCAAAACTGAAGAATATCAATTTTCAACCAAAAATATATATTTTCAATCAAAAAATTGATTTTCTTTTGAATAGTTTGATTTTGTACCAAATTGTGGAATTTTCTAAACAAAAAAACGAATTTTCTCCAGAAAAGCTGAACTTTCAAACCGCAAATATAAATTTTTAACAAAACCGAAGAATAAATTTAAATGTAGCTCAACTTTAAACCAAGTAGATAATTAAACGAAAAAAAATGCTCAACTAAACATGTAATAGTTATTATTTATTAAAGAAATATTTTAATTTTCAATTAAAAATGGTTAAATTACACTAAATAAGACGAGTTTTCAACAAAATATTGGATTTTTCAATAAAAACAGATGAATTTTCAATCAAAAATATAATTTCCTACAAAAAAAATAGTGACATTTTCAGTGAAGGAAATGAATTCTCAACCAAAAAGACGAATGTTCCGCAAAATAGTTTTCATTGAAATATTTTTATTTTATATCAAAAATAATTAAATTAAACTGAATAAGACGAATTTTCAATAAAATATTTGAATTCTCAACAAAAACAGATGAATTTTCAACCTCGAATATAATTTTCCATAAAAAAATATGAATTATTTTCAACAAAATACATGCATTTTCAACCAGAAAAGATCAATTTTTAAATCAAAAATATAATATCTACATTTTCTGTGAAAAAAAATAATTCTGAAAAAAACGAATATTCAACAGAAAAGTTGAATTTTAGCCCCAAAAAGTTAATTTTTCAACAAAGGATGTTGATTTTTAACTACAAAATTAAGATTTAGAGTCAAATAGTGGAAATAAAAACTAAAAAACATCAATTTTCAACCAAAAAAATATTTTTTTTCAATTAAAAAAATAATTTTCCACTGAATAATTTAACTTTTCACCAAATTGTGGAATTTTCGAAACAAACAGACGAATTTTCTACAAAAATTAAAGTTAATTTACAGACAAAAAGTGAATCTGATGAAATCACTAATAGAATCACTAAAATGATGAATAAAGAAGAATAAATTTAAAAGTAGCTCAACTTTGAACTGAGTAGATGATTAAAAAAAAAATTTTCAAATAAACATATAATAGTTATTATTGAACATGGAAATATTTTAATTTTGAATCAAAAATTGTTAAATTAAACGAAATAAGACGTATTTTCAACAAAAAGTTTGAATTTCTAATAAAAATAGATGAATTTTCAATCAAAAAGATAATTTTCTGAAGAAAATAGTGACATTTTCAGTGAAAAAAAATTAATTCTCAACAAAAAAAACGAATGTTTCCCAAAATAGTTTAATTTTCATTTAAAGGGATGAATCATCAACAAAAATAATGAATCCTCAAAAAAATAAATTTCCAAGATAATAGTTCAGCATTCAACAAAAGAGTTTAATTTTCAACCAAAAGATTAATTTTTCAACCAAGAAGATTAATTTTCAACTAAAAAAGATGCATTTTGAACAAAATAGTCGAATTTTAATCTGAAACAGAAATTTTTTTAATCGAAAATGGAATACATCAATTTGTAGTTAGAAAAATTAATTTTCGACTCAAAATAAAACTTATTTTCAACAAAATGGTTCAATAAATAATTTATAAATAAATTAAATAAATTACATAAATAATTTTGAAAAAATAAAAAAATACATTCATCTACAAAATGGTTCAATGTTCAACCGAGGAGATCAATCTTTAAAAAAAAAGAATTTTTGACCAAAAACTATGGGTTTTTAAATCGATCAAATTTGCGACCAGATTTTAGAATTTTTAATCAAATCAGATGAATTCTAAACGAAAAATATAATGGTAGACTTTTCAGCCATAAAAAATTAACTTTTAATAAAAAATAGTAGGTCTTTCTTATTGGTTTCTATTAATTCAGTTTGCATCCAAGAGAAAAAAAAGGGGAAAAAAGGAAAAAAGGAAAAAGGGGAAAAGGGGGAAAGGGGGAAAGTGTAAAAGGGGAAAGGGGAAAAGAGGAATTTTTATTGAAAACAGGGATAAAAGACAAATTATCTAAAAAAAAGAGTGGAAATGGGAATAGGAGAATAGGGGAAAGATTCTGAATTCTCGACTGATCGTTCAGATTTGGGGCAATGGAATTTCACTAATCGTCATAACAAACCGATTTGGAATTTAATGTCTTTCTGCTACTTTTATTTGGCAATAAAACGTGAATCATGGTACTTTAGATCAAGATAATTTACTTCCGCACATGACCTTGCAAGCGATCTTGGGATTAATTTTCTCAAAGTGCAATGGTTATGCAACCACTCAGAGAAAATCAGGTCATTCAATCCAGACAAATGCTAGCAATATCATCGGAGTAGAAAGATATAAATTTTCATCAACATATGAGGGGTGACACAGAACAAGGGTGAAAGATGCTTTCAAAGTGGGGCAAAAATTCTTCAA
>CAKNXH010053785.1:0-37005 GCA_932178445.1 Andricus quercusramuli | reverse complement strand
TACCCGCGGAAATGTGGGCGCAATATGAAAGGCAACAAGCTGATATTCTGGCAGTTCGAAATTATGACTTCCCGTAAGAAACTAGCGATCATCGGCTACGCGTGGAAGATGGACGTCGCGACAATTTCTGTGATTGGCGACCAGCGACTCCGGGTCCAGGAAGACAAGCTATCCGACCGTTAAACGAGTTTGCGGATAGAGCACAATCGACGCCGTATCCTCAAAGAGTCGCGAATCAGTACCAAGAAACAATGTATAGTGTCATTCGCCATGAAGAATATTTTGAGACCGGTTTAGGTGGGGATGAAGATTCGATTTTAAATTCAGGCGAGACTGCGTGTAATCAAAGGGCACGAGGCGTAAATTTCGGAAATGCCGAACGCCAAACCTTTAGAAATGAACAACTGAACGGAAATACGGGCAGCGATGCGAAAGTTCTTGAAGAACTCTTAGCACAGTTGATGACTGAGAATCCTAGCGTATTGCTTAAAAATCCCCCACTACTTAAAGCATTAGTTGGCGTCCCGAATGATCCGAAAGTGTCGAAAGCGTACAGCAGAGATTTGGCTGGAAGAGATGGCAAAACTGTTTGGGTGGGACGACGCAACTAAATTGAGAGCAGCTGTAACCGGATTAAGGGAGACAGCTCGTGAATGGTGGTCGGTGGAGAGAAATCTCATCAATTCGTGGAGGGATTTTCGACGTAGATTCCAGAGAATCTTCATTCGGGATCAATCTACAACGGAAACATGGAAATTACTTAACGAGTGTAAGCCATTAGCAGGCGAATCTACTATGGCTTATGTTATAAAGAAATTATACTTATGTCGGAAATTAAAATTATACTTTAGCGAAACGAAGACTCAAGTTTTAGCTGGGCTGTGGTCTCATGATTTGTTTGTTCAGCTCAGTTCAAGAGTACACTTGAATGAAGAGACACTGTTAGATGATTTGTCAGATTTGGAAGGTGTAAACCAGACCAGAAGACCAGCAAAGGCGATGAGGCCAGAAGAATCAAAGAAGAACCAAAAGACCGAATCATCAGCCGTGATACAACTGTGGCGACGAAGGGCATTTCGGGAAGTATTGTCCCCAAAGTGGCAAGAATGTCTGCTACAGATGCAAGAAGGAAGGTCACCTAAGCAGAGATTGCCCATCCAAAGTCGAAAAACCGTCCGCAGGTATTAATACCGTTAAATTGATTAATCATCCCATCGCAAGCAAGAGAGTGGTAGACAACAAAGAGTACGTAATGTTAGGTTTCTTTGATGAAGGAAGTTCGGATTGTTTGATTCGATCTTCAATTGTCAATCATTGTAGGTTTCCTGTGATCTCAATGAAAGATGCCCCAGGAGGTGGAGCAATGATAGGAATTGGAGGTACAGCACAAGTGTCTGAAGCAGTAGACCTTGTATTGGAAATTGATGGAGTTATCGGAGAACCTATCAGAGCATTGGTAGTATCTGATGTTGAGACTCCTCGAGACATGCTGATTGGTAGAAGTTGGTTGCATTAGGCTGGAATTAAGCGATCATCTGAAGGAAATCGCACATGAATCTGGAGAGCACCTCAAAAGCTAATTGATGAACTACCGACGGAGGCTGCATACACGAATCCTAGAAATGAAGTCGTTATTGCTGAAAATGTATGTATCCCACCAGCATCCTCGTATTTTGTTCAAGTGAATTCTGGTGCAGGTCCCATGGAAATCATGATGACAAACTTCGGAAGGAAAGAAATTGTAAGCAAAGTAGGCGACGTTGTGGCTCGTGACATAAAGAACATCGAAACGGCTCCAGTTCTGAAACCAGAACGTGAACCACTTGACGGAGATGTGTTGAAGACGGGAGACAGGATCACCACCGAAGAAAAAGAACAACCTTATTGATTTGGCGAATAAGTACAGAGTTTGTTGATCCCTGAAGCTTGACGAGCTGGGTTGCACCAATTTATCAGAAATGGAGATCCGAGAAGTGGAGGGAGCGAAACCAATCAACGAACCACCTTATCGTGCAACAAAGTCGGAACGAGAGACCTTCAAGAATATACTTGACCAATATAAGAAAGTAGGATTGGCTAGAGAGACGAGGTCACCCTACGCAAGTCCGGCAATGTTTGTTAGGAAGAAAAACGGCGAAGCATGCATGGTGATCGATTACAGGAAGTTGAACACTCAAAATGTCAAGCAGAGTTATCCACTTCCAAACATTGACGACCAGATTCAAGAACTGTCCAACGCCAAGATTTTTGCTACGCTAGATTTGGCGAATGATTATCTCCAAGTGCCGTTGAGTCCTGGAGCCGCAGAGAAGAGAGCTTTCGTGACACCGGACGATTCAGCTGAACTCACAAGAATTATGTTTGGTTTGATGAATGCTCCATACGAATTTGAACGAGTGATGTACAAGGCCTTAGGAAGCTTGAGAAACACCGTTGTTTTCTTCTGCGTCGATGACATAATCATTCCCGCAAAGAATTGGGATGATTTACTAGCACGATTGGAATTGGTGCTGAAGACTCTAGAAAAAGCTGGACTGACTCTAAATCCAAAAAAGAGTGTTTTCGCAATCCTGGAAGTCAGGGTGTCTAGTGATCAGCCAATTTGAAATTCCCGGGTTTTTCCCGGTTTTTTCCAGGTTTTTTCCAGGTCAAATATTTTTCCCCCGACCAAATTTTAGATGTCTTTTTGTGACTTTTTGAAGTCCATGTGTACATACAAATAGGAATTTCAACATAATATACATAGAAAAAATCTGCCCGCTGCTCGAGCATACAATTTGAATGTTCGATATTTTGAAGAAAACTCAAAAAGTTGTTCTGATAATCTTGTAGGTACATAGAATTTTCAGCTCTTAAAAAAATGGTCTCAAAAAGTTTGAAAATCTATAACTTTTTGAATTTCGATCCAAAATAGCTGACTGACGAACTTGTCTTTTTCTTTTAGGTCTTAAAAAAGTGTGCACAGACTGCAGACAGACTACAGAATACAGATGTCAAAAATTACATAAATAGGTACTTAGGATAAGCATAAGAAGGAACCTTGCGACTGTAGATAAAGTGGAAATGGAATAAAAAGAAAATTAAGTAGAAAAAAGTCGATTTTTCGATCAAATACAAAAAATTCCCGGTCATAAGCAAAATTCCCGGGGTTTTCCCGGTTTTTTCAAGGTCCAATAAAATTCCAGGGTTTTTCCCGGTTTCCCGGTCCGCGAGACACCCTGGAAGTGGAGTATTTGGGTCATCGGATATCTGCGGAAGGATTGCGACCTGGACTGGCAAAAAAGGAAGCAATTCGCCGTTTTACGATCCCGAACAACGTTCATGATGTTCGACGATTAATCGGATTGGCAGGATTCTTCAGGAGATACACCCGAAGATTTGCGGCAAGGGCAGAACCCTTGACAAAATTACTGAAGAATAATGTCCAGTTTGTTTGGGATGATCAGCAAAGACGAGCATTTGAAGAACTGCCAGACGTGATAAGTTCCGAACCGGTTCTCGCGTTATATAATCCAAAGGCTGTAACTGAGCTTCACACAGACACAAGTGCTAAAGGTCTCAGTGGATTGTTAATGCAAAAACGGAGTGATGGAAGCATGCTCTTAGTGTACGTAGTGAGCAAACGGCCGACGGATACGGAGCGGACCTATCATTCGACCAAACTCGAGCTCATGGCTATAGTTTGGGCCGTCGACAGGTTAAGGTCCTTTCTTGCTGACATCGAGTTTGCCATGATAGCTGATTGCCAAACATTGGTATACATGAATACCAATCGAGCCAAGAATCATCAGACTGCTAGATGGGCGGAACTTCTGCAGGAATATAATCTGGTTGTGCGACATCGACCTGGTGTGAGGATGGCTCATGCAGACGTGCTTAGCCGAGCACCCGTAGAAGAAGCCAAGGACACATGGGAGGAGGCTTTGGATTGCAGGATGGTATTCATAGCACTGACGGAGGAAGAATATGGATTAGCCATGCAAGGAGCTGACCCTGAGTTGAAGGAATTAGGCGAGATTTTCCGTAAATTTCCCGAAGAACGTAGAATTGCTGAAAGAAACAAGGCTGACGGTTTCCAGTTGATTGAACAACTGATCTATCGACTTCGCGGAACAGCCGATCAAGAACATCGGAGGATGGTAGTTTCCAAGGATGAAGAGATATGTGAGGAGACATGTCGCTATGTGCCCCGAATGCACGTTGATCAAGCGTCCAGCTGGAAGAAAGCAAGGTGAGCTTCACCCGATACCGCCTGGAACTAGACCCTTTGAAGTGGTGCACGCAGACCATTTAGGACCCTTTGAAGAAAGCAGAAGAGGCAGATCACACTTGTTGGTAATCATAGATAATTTGACGCGGTACACGTATTTGCGAACATGTAAATCTACGGTTGCGCAGGGAGTTGTGAAAAGTTTCAAGGACATTTTCAAAACGTGGGGAATCCCTAAGCGACTGATAACTGATCGTGGCACCGCTTTCGCAGCAAAGACTTTCGAAAACTTTTGTGATGAATTGGGAATACGACACACGTTAACTTTACCTAGCCATCCACAAGCCAGCAGGATGGTTGAACGAGTCAATCGAGTTCTCATACCGATGATCCAGGCCACAATAAATAATGGCGAGGGAAACCGCTGGGACGAGAAGATATCAGAAGTTGAACAAAACTTGAACCTGGCGAGAAATAAGACAACCGGCAGAAGTCCTTTCGAGATGCTGCACGGTTATCATCCCCGATTTGATGAAGGACGATTGTGCAACTTGGGAGCAGAAGCGCAGAAAGAAACCAACCAAATCAGCCAAAGAAATGCAAGAAAAGTCATGAAGACGAATCGAAGCAGCGCATGAGAAGACGAAAGCTCGAGTTGATCAAAAACAATTTAAAGGCGAGGAATTTGAAGTTGGTGACGTTGTGTTCATGGAGAAAGCGTCAGATATAACCGGTGCTCCTAAGAAGCAGCAAAGAAGATTTCGTGGACCTCTAGTTGTGACTCAGTCCATAGGTAACGACACGTACAAAGTTGTCCAGTTAAAGCATAATGATTCGAAATGTACGTAAGCAAGTACAGCACATGCTTCACAATTGAAACCTTGGAAAGCTGTGGGACATGAATCCGACGACGAGAACGAGACCGATGCGACAGACACTGATCTGGAAGAAAAAGACGACGAGGTTGCTGCTGTCACTGAGCTGGATCAAGAGGAGAAAATTGTGCCGATAGTGGAATCTGTGAGAAGAAGTGCGCGAGTTAGGAAGCCACTATCACGTTACACAAATTGAGTTTTACGAAAAAGGTAGGGACGTGTTGGCTTTAACGCTTTGTTTTTATTCTCTCGTTTGTAAATCAAAAATAATTTGTTGAAAGTTTAGTTCTGTTCTGAATAGGTGTATGTATTCATGCTAAGTTTGATGATTGATTTTGTAAATCAAGAATTTTTTAATGTTCACCTGAATATTTTTAATCTGTTAAAAGTTAGATTAAACATATGCGCTGTGTTGTGAAATGCGTACGAGTCAAGCTTGAATGCAGAGATTCAAGTTCTAGGATGGCCGAACTGTTAGCAAATGACTTTGATCTGCGAGAACTCTTTGTTCGGTCTAGAGGAGTAATAGGAGAAGGGGGAGTCTCATGGCGGACAGAGTGCGCGGCGGTACCTGTCGAGAGATGAATCCGATATTTTACAAAGATTGTTACAATACAGTTATTGAATAAAGCCTTTTATATCCAAAGTTAATAAGTATTTATGGAGTAAAATAGGGAAATTGAATTTTAGGGTTGGGTTCTGGTTCCAACACCCATAATATATGATTTACAGTTTAAGTTTCTTCTATTTCACGCTCTAAAGTTCTGCTAGAACACTTTTACCAGTTCAGTTGAAATTATTATTTTTGCAGTCGTTTTTAATTCGAAATTGTACAATGAACATTTTTTAGCATTTTAGTTTGAGATTGTTTAATTTAAAAAGTTTCAATTTCCAGTATTTCTTAATGAGTTTTCATTTCAAATACTTTAAATTTGGAACTGTCCAATTTTGAAAGTTTCAATATGAAATTAATCCATTTTTACACTTTACAATACAAAATATTTAAATTATTATGACTTTTATTTTGAAATTTTATAATTATTTAACGATCAAAATTTGAATGTAAATAATTTTTAATGTTTTCATCTAAACAGATATAATTTCAAGCGTTTCATGAAAAATATTCTGGCGATCATTATTTATTTTTGTATGCTATGAATTAGAAATTAGTCGATTTAAATTACAAATTTTTATGTTCAAATTATTAATTTTTAATATTATCATTATACCATTAAGCAAAATCCCGTCCGAGGTAAGCGTGACTCACTCGGTTCTCGCCGCGTTATACTTTCGGGCATCAAGGAGTCATATGAGAAAAGTGAGAGAGGGAAGTTTACAAGGAGGTGTGCGAGGAAGTATAAAGGAGGGGGTATAGATTTTTAGATTAGGCTAAAATTCCCGTGCTGCTTATTTAAAGGACACGTTCATTCCACAAGACTGCTCCGACCCAGGTCGCCGATCAATCTTTCTAGCAATCACTCCAGGCGAAGAGATTCACGAAAGTCTTTCACACGTTCTTCGTCGAGGAAGGCCATTCTTAGATACTTGACCATGAATATAATAAAGAGCCAAGAGGACATAACGCATCCTTACCTAAGAAGTTCGCTAATATCGAACCAGTCACTCATTTGTCCATTTTCCTTCACACTCACTTTGCTACCTGCATTTATTGTTTTTATTGCTCTTAGGAGCCATTAACTGACACCGTACTCTTTCAGGATTTCCTAAAGTTTATTTATATCCACCTTACCGAATGCTTCTTCCGGGTCAATAAATGCACAGAAAACTGTTTTGTTTACCCTCAAACTTTTTTCTGTGATCTGTTTCAAGCTAAATATCTGATCCGCTCATGATCTTCCTGGCATAAATCCACATTGGACTTCCCAGATCTTTTCTTCTATTATTTTCATTATCATATAAATATTTTTGAATATATTTTGCCTGCGGTACGTAGTAAACTGACACCAGTGCAATTATTGCAGTTGCTTTTATCTCGCATAGCCTGTGAGGTGTATATTCGCCACCAATTTTCAGCACTTCAGCATTACTACCATCTACACTAGCAGCTTTACCACCCTGTACGCACCCTCGTGTTGGACACCAACCCAAACATTCATATCTAAAAGTAGAATGCTTCTTTCCCCATGATCGCAAGTACCTATAGTATCATTTAAAGTGTTCCAGAAGGCGTCTTTTACTTCACTCCTTTTACCATCAACTGGGGCGTATCATTCTAACAAACAACAATCTGGGAGATAAAAACGTATGCTCCTTGATATACTGTTTTGCTCTCCCATTCATAATTAGACCGATTCTTTGGCTACCATGTGATTCACTACCTACCCTTGACCATAGTTCGAGTCCGTTGTTTAACTCCCATTTTTCTATCACTCTACTGTTGTATCCCTTTTTCTTTGTTTCATGTATACATAAAATATCTAGCTTCCTTACGAGCACTGTTTCTCGTAATTATCTTTCCTAAAGATCATTTACACCTCTGGCACTGCAAACACCCAGTATCCATTCAAGCTATTAATTTCCAATTATTCAAACTTAAACTTGATCAACCATTGAAAGGCTTTCGAGCAAACAAATATTTTAAATTGTACAATTCCAAGACATTCCAGTGGCAAATGTAAATGATTCAATCTGATGAAGTTACTCAGTTTTCGATTTGAAATTCTATGAGAATGGCGACTAAAAGTGCCAAAAGCGAACCGCAGAAATTTTAAAGAATTTCAAATAAAAAAACATAACATCTAAATTGTAACTTTTTCTTTCATGTTACCTGCATGCTGAACCATTTCTTTCTCCTTCTCGGTAATCTCTGTCCACGTAAAGCTCTCCCAGGTACTCAAAATTGGAAGGTCTTTGAAGGATCGAAAGCTTTATGTGGTAGATCCGGCCTTGGCCCCTTTCAGTCTCTAATATGTATTCTTCTATAAGTTGCGGCATGCAGTCTTTCGTTTCCCGCGGACGCTCGTATTGCTTCGCGTACCTGGAACATAAATAGAAATTTTTTCATTACTTACAACGGAACATCGAAAAACCTCGACTGCGATGGTATTGAAATTTAAAATTTTTCAGACTTGCTATAAAATCCTTGGTTGTTCGACAACTTTTCCAACAACAATTTTTGGCCAATGTAATTAAGTCACTCAATTTGGAAGAAGCCAAATCAGTGTTCCGAAAAAGAATAAATTTCTATGTTTTCAAGCTTGAAATTTAAGAGATTTTTCACGAGGACGAATTAATTATAATTGATATTATTTATCTGAAATATTGTTTACCTTAAGACCTCGATTGGTGTGCTCGGTGCAAAAAGAGGAGGATTGGCAAGACAAGGCGTTGGGCAGGCAGTGGTTGTTGGTGCTCCTCTTTTGGATTTCAGTTTTTGCATTAAATCCTGTATCGTAAATCCTTCAGGCTGAGACAACTGCTCCAATTTCCTTTTGCGATTCACAGTTACCTATTACATGAACAAAGTATTTAGAATCAATAAATCAAATAAAAAGAGTTCACTAATCATTGTAAGATACTAATTTGTCAATTTCGACGTATGTAAGCGACTAGGTGCCATTTATATGGGAATTTTGAAGCTTCTCTGTTTACCACCGGGATAGAGCATTTCAATCAGAACTACCGAAATAGACAATAGAACTGTAAAATGAAATATAGTTGTCATTTTTGTCGAACCTGAGAAAACTTTTTGGCTTGGCGCATTAATTGATGGTCGGTTAGAAGGGCTTTGGATTGTTGAAGCCGTGTAGTTGCCAGGCTGGGAATAGGATTTGGATCCAAACAAAGAGGACCCTGGGTAGCCGCCACTAGGTGCGATTCGAGCATCAGTCTCTCCTCATGACTCCATTCGCCGTTGCTTGTCAGAGTCGAAACGTCTGACAGGACGCTCTGAGATACATATAATTATAACATTTTTATTTATATTTCCAGGAGATTGAATTAGCAATTTGGAACCAGTTAAAACCAAATTTGAGGAGTAATCGAACAAAACGAGATAAATCCATTTTTTGACAAAATTGAGATGATTGTTTCTGTATGTTTGGAATATCATCAATATCTCGGTTTCAACGTCAACCCATAAAATAAAACGAATTAAAAAAATTACAATCACAGATTCATTAAGTAAACAGGTAAAGCTTAAAAGTGTAAACACTTTCTAAAATTAAAATATTTTCAATATTTCTCTTGTAATATATCAATTTCCAAAACTTAAAAATTTTATCTTTAAAATTAGAAATATAGTAACCATGCATAAAGTTATCTTCAGATTTCATATGTAAAACAGAAATTGTAAATTTATATCTTTATAACATCGATAATCTGCGAAATATGCCTTCAGTGAATCAAAAGTATAAATTCAATTTTTGTTTTGCATTTGATTTATTTGATAGCCTGAATGATGATAATAGTGCATTTCAAATTTAATTTTGATCAATAGATTTTATGCCACAATATATCCTTGAATTTTCAGCAATCAACTTAAGTGAATCAATCACGTCTTTCGCATATTCCTCATGTAAAGATGCGCTAAAGTCGTTTAAACACCTCTGGTGGCAAACTATGTTTTTTTTTACCGAAAACCCTTGGAATCGGGATAAAAAAATTTTATTCACAATTTTTTTGAATCGAATACTTTTCTTTTTTTTTTCTTTAGTGATACCTAATAATAATTGAATGTAACTTTAATTATAGATTATACATATTACTGAAGTATTAAAATGACGCCATCTATTCCACAAGATCTGTCTATTAGACAAAGTTAACGTCGTTCTTGAATTTGGCCCACCCATGAAAGTGTTTCTTTTTGTTGCTTTTCTTGTTGTTGGTATTTTCAGTACCTGAGTAGTGGGCTTGAGTAAAACATGATGGATATCAGGTTTGGTGTGATGTTTGCGATAATCCCGAACTTCGGCGATGATGCAGCCGTCGTAGAACAAGTGAGAGTGACTCGATTCCAGTTGTTCAGCCAACATCGCCGGGAGCTGGCCATTGTCAATACAAGAAAGGAACTCTCCTTGTTCGTAACCCATCAGTTGAGTTTCGGATAGCAGAGCATTTTTATCGTACTGACTTCCCTTATCGCTGGAAATCAACATTTTATTGTAACGGGTATCGCACAAGAAGATGCTAAAGCTAATCACCTGTCATTTTTAAAAATCTTCTTTAATTTTTTTTAACTCTTGGTTTTAAATGAGTACAACATAGTTTGGTGAGTTACAAGCAGCTTTTGTAAATTGAACTTTTCTCTCAAAGGAGTTGTTATAAAGAATTTTTAACAGTTTTCGTAACAGAACTGATTTATGCTCAAAATTTAATGGTGTTTCCTTATTTTAATATATCCATCAATAATAATCTTCGTGATTTGGTCAAAAACCTTCATCATTTCTCGTTTAAAAATGATTTGTCCTATTGATCAAAGACGCCTTCTGGGACACTTTAAATGATACAATAAGTATTTGCGATCAAGGTGAAAGAATAATTCTTCTAGGAGATATGAACGGATGGGTCGGTGTCCAACGTCAGGATACAGATACAGAAAGTATGTTAGGTAATTTTGGGGATCCAACAAGAAAAAATTATAACGGGGAAAAATTAGTTAGCTTATACATAGAAAAGGGCCTATTTCTTACAAATACTTGGTTTAGGCATAAAATGATACACATGTACACCTGGCGTAAAGGAAATAGCCACAGTATAATTGACTTTGTTATTGCGGATGAAAGACTAAGAGAACTAGTTAAAGATACAAGAGTCATGAGGGGTTCCGAATGCAATACTAATCATTACCTTTTAGTCTCCAAAATAAATTTAGGGTGGGGATGGAGAAAAAAGAGAACAAAAAAAACGCGAATAAAGATTGAGAATTTACAGAAACCGGAAGTGCGAATAGACTTTCAAAATAGGTTAAACGAACGTATAGATGAAACAATTTGGAAGGGGTTATTAAACAATAAAGATATAGAGGGCGCGTGGACTTCGCTATGGGACATCATCGTTAAAACTGCGACCGAAGTATGTGGTACGGCGGTTGTAGGAAGAAAATCTGGTGATCCATGGTAGAATGATAAACTTGAGGCAGCCCAAAAAGAAAAAAAAGAAGCGCACAAAAAAACGCTGAACGACGAGGAGATAAATAGGCTCAAAAATGATTACAGACACAAAAAGAGGAAAGTTAAACGACTAGTCAAAGAGAGTAAAGAGAAAATCAGAACAGAAGAAGAGAACAAAATACAAAACTACTTTGAAGGAATTATAAAACTATTATATAAACAGATGAAGGAAAGTAAAAGTGCAGAGTTTGTCAGCATGAGAAACAGCAAAGGTGAAATGCTATATGATATAGACGGGATAGTAGACGCTTTAAAAGACTCTTTTAAAGAACTATTAGGAGGTGAAGATATAGGACAACAAAACTGCGACATAGAACATAATGCATTAGAAGACCTAATTGAAAAAGTATATGTCACTGAGGTCAGAGATGTAATTAAGAACTTGAAAAACGGTAAGGCTGCTGGTATAGACAGTATTAGCGCTGAACTGCTTAAATACGGTGGCGAGTACATACCTCACAGGTTGTGCGAATTAATAAATTTATGTATCAAGACGGGAGAAGTCCCAGACGATTGAAGAAAAGCGATTATCGCACCAATATACAAAAGAAAGGGAGATAAACGCAAATGGAGTAATTACAGAGGTATCAGCCTGCTAAGTACCGTAAGTAAAATATACTCAAACATACTTATTCGTAGGGTAATGGAAATCATAGAAGAGAAGATATGGGAAGTCCAAAGTGGACTTATGCCAGGAAGATCATGTACAGATCAGATATTTAGCCTAAGACAGATCACAGAAAAAAGCTTGAGAGTAGGAAAGAAAGTTTTCTGTGCATTTATTGACCTAGAAAAAACATTTGACATGGCAAATAGAAGTAAACTTTGGCAAGTCCTTGAAGAGTATGGAGTGAATCGAGGGCTCCTATAAGCAATAAAAACAATATATAGAGGTAGTGAAGCGAGTGTAAGGGTAAATGGGAAACTGAGTGACTGGTTCGATATTATGCAAGGCGTGAAACAAGGATGCGTCATGTCCTCGTGGCTATTCATCATATTCATGGATAAGTGTGTAAGAACTGCCCTCTTCGACGAAGATGGTGTAGATCTCGAAACAGTCAAGGTACGTGGGTTAGCTTTCGCAGATGACAAGATTGTTATGGCAGAATCAGTCGAGGACTTGCAAAGAATGTTCAATAAACTGAATACAAGCATGAAGAACATGAGCCTCAAAATTAATGTGAATCAAACAAAAATCATGGTGTTTGAGGGAAAAAGTGAGAAAACAATATGCAACATTTTGCTAAATGATGAGAGATTAGAACAAGTTGAGAAGTACGTATATCTAGGTAGTAGATTATCGGTAGAGCAGGGTCCATCCTCACAAATAAAAACATATCAAAAAAATCCAAAATGGCCATAAATAATTCTATATTCGTACCGATTGTACTATACGGTAGCGAGACATGGACCTGTCAAGAAAAGGCCAGAAGTAAAATTAACGCGATCGGCATGAAACCTCTGCGCATAATATGCGGGAAAGCACTTATGGACAAAGTCCGAAACGAGACAATCCTCAAAGAATGCGGTACAGGAGAGACACTAGTTGATATATGGGAAGTTAAGATGGTTCGGACATCTTGAAAGAATGAAAGATGAACGACTGACCAAACAAGTGTATAAAGGTAAAGTAAATGGCAGAATGCCCAGAGGTAGACCGCCGAAAGAATGGTTAGAATCTGTAAATCAGACATTAATCCGAAGAGACATAAGAAGCCACAGAAACACAAGAGCTTGCATGAAAAAATGCATGGACGTGAAGGAAGCTAGAGTAGTATGACAGGACAGAAAAGTGTGGCGATAAATAGCTTGTAAACAGAGTGATAATAGAGTGAATGACGCCTGAGACAAGTGGGGAACCATAGATAACAATTTTTTGCGGCTCCTCACTTGGGGTGATCGCTAGAGAGATTTATCAGCAACCTGGGTCGGAGCAGTGTTGCGGAATGAACGTGTAATTTAAATAAATAACACGAGAATTCCAGATCAATCTAAAACATCTATACCTAACACCTATATACCTATCTACATTATACCTATATACCAACCTACTTTATACCTATATACTATCCATCCGAGCAAGTCACGCCTACCCCGAAAGGGAAATGGCTTAATGGTATAATAATGGTAAATAATATAAGCATGCATTTCAAAATGAGCCTATTACTTTTCGCAACATCATTTAGATCCACACATGCAGTTACATTATTCTTATAGTTAATGTAGATTTGAACTATTTCGAAATTAAGCAATTTTAAATTTTGAGGGCTATATATACAACAACTTTAAACTGAAGCATTCGAAATTGTAAAACTTTTCATTGAAGTGACGCACATTTAACTATGTAAGTATTAAAAAGAGTCGAGTAGTGGTAGCTGGAAATTTTTTATTTTACGTACTCAAAACAAAACTGCAACTTAAAGCATTTGCAGTGCAATTCTTCTGAATTCAAAGCATTAAAAATAAACAATTATTTACATTTAAAATTCGGCTATTTGAATAGGGGAAAGAAGGTACGTTTGGCACAGCAGTGTGTTTTGGAAAACGTCAATTTAAACACCATAAACAAAGTATAAACTTTTCTTGACTGGTCAAACATGTTTCGTTGAAGTCTAAAGAAACATATTAAACTAATAAACAAAAGTTTATACTTGATTGTATCTATTTAAATTGAATTTGTCCAAAACGTATTGCTGTCTTTCATACTGAAAGCTATTAACACCCTATAATTTTTCATTTCAATTGTTTACAATCGTACAATAAAGTGGGACGATGGTCGTGGGGGTTAAGGCGTAGGCTTTGAACCCACTCCGTCGGCTTGCGGGTTCGATTCCCGCCTCGCACTCTGGAAGAGTCTCGGTGGCCCATGCGGTGAACACTTGCCTAGCAAGGGAGTTGTTCATCTCCGGAGAGTCGTGGGACCGGTACCTCTAGAGAAAAAGGTTCTCTAAATACTTAAGGCTGTTGCTCTTGGTGGTTCGGAACCCACCTTAAACTGTAGGTCCCCCTCCCACCACCAAGTATGTGTGTGGGAGGTGTGTGAAGGAATAGGGAAGAGATACAAGAACAATGTAAACCCTCAGGGGACACATTAGAAGCTTCCATTCCAATCGTACAATATTCATGCAGGAGCATTGAAAACTTTGAATTCTTAAATTTGTAACGTTGGAGAATGAGCGACTTAAATTAAAAGACTTGAAAATTAGCACTTTCAAATTCCAGGTTTCAAAACTAAAGAATGTCTGATTTTTGGCCTTACTAAATCTTTTTAAAATTAGACATTCAAAACTTAATTCTAAATTCGAAACTTTTCTACATTGCATATTTAAAACTCGGAAGCTTCCAATTTTTTTTTAAATGAGAAGGGAGCTGATATCTTGGGTGCGCTGTTGTCGCGAATTCGCAAAACCAGGTATCATTTTTAAAATGCGAATTTATCTGACTACAAGCCTTCAGACCTAACTGCATACTCGAAAAGTGGGCCCTTTTCTTGCGAAACGTCACATGTTATAAACTGTTCAATCCTAACCGTTTAAAATTTTAATTGACTAATAATGCAGGTTTAAAAATCTAATTATTCCATTTAAAATGCCCCTAGCATGCATTAAAAACTGTATGTGTCAATTTTCAACTTTTTAAATTAATGGTTAAACAATTCAAGACTTGAGAATGAATATTTTAAAAAGAAAGGCTTCAAAATTAAATACTTATAAATTTAACTGATTAATTCTAATTTTGGAAATGTTACGAATTTCATATTTCAAACTCAATACTTCAAAATTGTTAGTGAAATTTTAAAGTGATTAGATAGATTATTATACACCAAATTTGTTTAATTTAAACTGAAAACATTCGAAAATTGAACAATTTCAAACCTTAATAGTACAAACTTTGAATCTAATAGTTTTAATATAAAAAGCGATTTTAACTAAGTCATTTTATATTACGAGTATTTTTATCTTTAAATATGCAGATTTTTTTGTTATAAATTGAAATCGTTCATTAATTTACATACCCAATACTTTTAACAATACATCACTTATAGTTTTACCATTTATAATAATAAATTATACAAAAATTGAACAGCTTTAATTGGAATTTCAACATATTTAACAATATAAAACTGAATAATATTTTTGTATTGAAAGTTTCAAGAACAAACAATTCCGATCATAGTCAAATGATATTCATATTCAGACATATTTCAACTATAAAACGTTTAAAACAGAAGAATTCACTGTTAAAAACTCTTGCATTTGAACAATAGTTGTATTAAAACAATAAAAAAAATTTATTTTGAAAGCAATTTACTCAAATTGTTTATATTGTGAAAACCTTGAAAATAAAATTTGTTCAGTTTTGTGGTAGCATCTGTTCTGAAAGTGATAAATACATAAGCATTTAAATGATTCGGAGAACGTCTAAATTCAAAGTCATTGAATTTATTCCATTTTTCATGATTCCTTCTTTGAAACTATAAAATTCTGATTGTCAGAATTAAAATTGTTTTTATTGTTAATGTTTAGATTCGACTTGCTCAGATAATAGAATTTTCACACTTAAAGGCTTGAATCTGAAAATTTAATTGATCGAGAGAACTTTTTCTCAAAATTAGACAGTTTTGCCAAGTTTTTAATGCCAAACATGGTATATCTCAAAATCGATTCCAGTTAAAAATAATATATGAACAAATTTCGCAAATCGAACTTGATTTGAAATGAAATCAGTGCAAGGCACGAGTACCAAAATGATTATAAAAATATCATTGTTTTCCTTATGGTTCGAGAGAGATATTTGCGTCCAATGAAGGTTCAATTTTCCACTTAGGAGGATTAATTTTGTAGTAATATGAGGAATTAATTCATGGAAAAACTGAGCCCTATTCTGGCGGACGTTCACATTTATGTATAATGTAATGTAAATACATATTATGTAAGGAATAAATTAACAAGATAATTTCATGTCCGTTTTTTCTCATCACTTGGAAACAAAGTATTTAGATCTTACCTATTTCTTACACCTAATGAGTATCCTTTGTTACTAGCGTAAAGATTAACAATTAGCGTATGCAGGCCTTCACGCTGCACCAGCCGTCCCAGGAGATCGCACTCATTTTGAAGATTTTTCTGCGATTAATTATATTAAAAATTCAATCTTGTTATAAATCTCAAAGCTAATTATGTTATGAAACAACTTAAAAAATAATTCAACGTTTGTTACTTTTACTTTTTAAACTACTTTCAGCGAAAGCAGAATGGTATATACATATACACTCAACTACCGATGGTTACGATATTCCTATAACTGATGGCCCCCATAGTTTTGTGATGAGAGGAGCTGTGAGACCGAAAAAGCGGATGTGCTCAGTTAAGTGTGACAAATGCCTCGAGGGCCGCACTCTCCACGCGTTAGTTGCATCACGCGTCCAAATCCAACAAAAATGATTCATTCGGCCCTGCCTGTCTATGTTTGCATTCCACCGAATTAGGATCAAGGCCAGGGCAAGCCATACCCGAAACCGGTCTTATATCGGGAGTTGAGTGTACATAATATATTTTTTTAAACGAGATTTTATGAATTCTAACAATAATTTTAAATTCGAGAAAAGTAATGCTTTTTTGTACCAGAACTGAAGCCGGAGTTGCATGAGGAACTTTGGATAGCTCTTCGAAATACAGTCTAGTGAGTTTCGATTGGATAGTGTGTTTGGAATAGCTTTGCTCCTTCTTGTGGGCAGTCGATAGCTTTTCTGCCATTAAACCTTGACTCTGAGAGTCCTTCCAGGTTCTAGAAACCTGGTTTATTAATTCCTGCAAAATTACAAACAAAATTTGTTCACCAATCGGTTTTCATCATTAAAAAATGTCGAAAGCATTCACATTTTCGAAGTTTGAAAAATGTTTCATTAATGAAATTAAAAAAAAAATAATTTTTGCACATTTAAAAAAAAACTCCGACTTGAACAAAATTCTTTTTCAATATGTGATGTGCAACGAGAAAAGGTTACCTATCGCACTGAAAACCGAAATTTTTGTATTCAATGTATCGATAGTTTAAGAAACACCATTCATTCTCGTTCGTTGCCTTTCTCTAAATCACCTGCACTGTAAAATTCTCTCTCGGTGCGTTAGGTACCTTTTCTCGTGGCACGTCATATATTAAATTGTACATCAATGTTGGGCGCCAAAAACAATATCTAAAAAAATTCAACATTCTCAGTGGACTCGTAGGATTTTTTTTTAATTTTCAGGCTCAATTCATAAGAAAAATATGACTAATTTAAAACTGACCGATGTTCTCAACTTTTTAGATTAAATTCTTGTATCCAAATACTACTAGGTAGAACTTGATGATAAAATTAATTAAATTATTACCTGAGCCTGCCTACAAGCATCTTCCAAGTTGGAAGAAGTGGCAATCATTTTAGCTCTTCTTCAACTGCAACGCCTAATGTCATATTTTACGCAACAAGTAACTGCCTTCTGAAACACAACATGAATTATTAAATTATTATTACTGCAACTAGACATCAAGAGAATTGAAGCATATAATTCCAAAAATTGGTTATTTACAGACTTGCTCCCTATGTACATGTTGCAAGCTCAACAAAACATTTCACTTTAATTAAACTAGTTTAGAAAAAGTGTAATCTTGAATTAATTTTTTTTTCATTACCTCCAGTTTATGAATATACTTAAAAATAACAGAGCCCATGAATAAAGCCCCCAAAAAACAAAAAAACAACGATTTAATCATACAAAAAACTCCCTTCTAGAAATAATTAAAAAGATTAATAATTATGTATACAAAATAAATTAAAACTAATGATATTTTGATTGCAGATTTAACTTGCATGAAGAATAGTGAATGTAAAAAAATGCTCCTTTACGAGTGAGTATTAACATAATATAAAAACGTTAAATATTTCGTCTCAAACATTTAGCAGTAAGAATAAAGTGTTGTGGAAATAATAAAAAAATGCAAGACTATCCAATAATAATCAATAAGAGCCAGCCTGTTGGTAATGTAAAGGTACTACAGTGAACTCTTGCTTATTCCAAGGTGCACCTATTCCAAGTCCCCCATGCTGGGATATTCCAAGTGGCGCAGTTCCGTCACCTCACACTACGGTCCCTGTACAGTTTCGCCCGCTTCAGTAGCTGACAAATTAAAAAGAGGCCCGAAGAGCGGGAAGTCCACGTTAGTTTGAATTGAGTATTTTAGCACGACGTCATAGGAATGCATACGACTTTTTGGATAAGATATTCTAAACGTAAAAGTAAGTCAAAAATGTACGAATAGTAACATTCGTCAAGTGTAGAATGTATTTTCTCAGTGATGTTCCATCCTTTTGTCTTATTGTTCTTTAGTATAAATAATTTCCGAATTCAAGCCTTTTCAGGAAAAACCGATATTTAAAGCGCATTTACGGACTGTATATTCCATACAAGTCACCAGTCTATTATTTGTAATAATTATATTATTAATAACAATAATAACAACAATAATATAATAATAAAAACTAATAATAAATAAATATAATAAATAATAAAACTAAAAATAATATAATAATAAAATAATGAAAAGTGCTGAAGAAGTGAAGAAAGTTATCGCTAGAACTAAGAACTTTTCGGCGCCAGGGCCAGATAAAATCAACAACTTTTGGTGGAAGAAGTTTACTTCTACGCACCAACATCTAGCTCGTATATTTACTACTTTCTTAAATGGAGAACAACCCGTCCCGCAGTGGCTAGTGGAAGGACGCACGGTATTGATCCCTAAGGCCGGAGATTGGTCAAGTCCAAAGAACTACAGGCCCATAGCTTGTTTAAACACCAGCTACAAGCTATTCACTGGCATCCTCAAAGAGAGGATATTGACATCTATCGAGCCGGTATGGAGTGTAATAGTCGAACAACGTGGATGCAAGAGAGGGCTGGCAGGTTGCGGGGAGAACCTGTTAATAGACAGGTGTATTACCCAGGACTCGATCAGGTATCGACGCAATCTGTCCATGGCTTGGATTGATTACCGTAAGGCATTCGATAACACGAACCATGAACTACTTATTAAGCTCCTTGAGTGCATGGAGGTGCATCCAAAAATAGTGAGATGCATAAAAGAGCTTATGCTCTTGTGGCGGACAAGATTTGTCATAACATCTGACAAAAGACAAGTGACTACAAGCTTTGTCACTTATAAGAGGGGGGTCTTTCAAGGAGACTCTCTAAGTCCGATACTTTTCTGCATCTCCCTCTTGCCTCTATCTATTGTGCTCCGAGGCCAAAGCTCTGGATACCTATGTGGCCCGCCGAACAGAAGAGAATATAAGGTCAACCACCTTTTATACATGGACGACCTTAAACTCTTTGCTTCCTCAAAAAAGGACCTTAACTTCCTTGTAGATGCGGTAAATAGGTATTCTAAAGCGATTGGCATGAGCTTCGGACTGGACAAGTGTGCCTGCGTCCACCTACACCAAGGAAGACTAGAAACTACATCATCCGGTGACGATCAGGATGTTCAACTCATAGGCGGAAATACCATTCAGCATCTTGGTATTGGAGAAACATATACATATCTTGGAATACCGCAAGCGGAAACCCAAAATGTGCATAACTTGAAAAAGGCCCTTGGAAAAAGGTATCGCCAAATTCTCAGAAAAATTTGGGCTTCCGAATTATCTGGAAAGAATAAGATCCAGGCGACCAATATGCTGGCCGTTCCTATACTGCTCTACACGTTTGGTGCAGTAAAATGGAACGTCGATGAGTTAAAACAACTTGATCGAAGCACACGCAAGATGATGACAATACAACGAAGTCTTCATCCTAGATCTTCCGTACCTCGAATATATCTCCCTCGCGATAAAGGGGGTAGAGGATTGCTAAGCTTAGAGTGTCTTCATCGAAGAACGGTTCTGGCTGCAGCCTGCTCAGTTCTAAAAAGCACGGATTCCCTTATGCGACTCGTACATCAACATGAAGTCGCCAATGCTGCTGTGTTTTTATACCATGCCGCAGATAGGGCCGCAGAGGAGCTTGATCTCCAATTTAATTCCAGCGACATTATACATGGCCTAGCATCACTAACACCTCTGGTGCTCAAAAGTCGTATACAGGAAGCAGAACATACGCTCCTACTAAAGAACATGCTGAGAAACCCGTCCATGGTAAGTTCTACGACATCATACGTAGAGAAGAGCTCTCGATGGGTCTGTCCAACATGTTTCTCAAGTCTGCTGGGTTGAGATCGGAGACCGAGGAATTTCTTTTTGCCTGTCAAGACGGCGTCATAGACACCTTAGTTTACCGCGAGCGCATAATGAATGTACCTGTACGCGATACCAACTGCCGAGCGTGCAAGCAAGAGCCCGAAACACTTGGACATGTTCTCAGTGGATGCTCTAAATATGCACGCTGCGCGTACGTAGAAAGACACAATGCAGCTCTAAAAGTGTTATATTACCATCTTAGGCATTTCTATGGTGTTGATCTATTGCCCGTCTTGCCCTACGCCCAGGGGGAACTCGAGTCAGTTGTGGAGAATGATCAGTGTAAGATTTACTGGAATTTCTCATTCTCCACCACTCAACGTATCAGTGCTACGAAGCCTGACATTGTCCTCCAAGATCTGAAGAACAAGAAAAAAAAAGAAAGAACCAGTTATTTTGGCTAAAAATTCAAAAAGTTAGAGCATTTTCGAGAGGTTAACAACTCGTGAAGTCAGGTGTACACCTTCGCTGAAGTCCCTCGTATGAAGTCACTTGAATTCACATGAAGTCACTAAAATCACTTGAAGTCAGTGTGCACTCCATCGGTCGAGTTTTGAACCCCTCGAGCATTTAAAAAATTTTTGAGACCATTTTTTTTCAACATTTGAAAATTCTATGGACAGCAATTCATAGTACTCAAAAAGACGAAAAATTTATCCTAATTACTTTTTTTGATGAAAATTAAATTACCAGAGTTATAGAATCTTCAAAATCCGAAACAACAAACGAAAATGAACTTTTCAAGCCAAACAACGCACGATATGGGAAAATGTCAAGAAAGAAAAACGTTAATTTTTAAAAGCCCTAGAAGATTATCATCAGAACTTTTTGATATCTGTCGAAAAATCGAAAATTCTAATTTTGATCGCACAAAAAATGACAAATCAAAAATTCTTTTTTGCGATCAAACTGCGCAAGATAAAGAAAATATGAGAAGACAAAAATTGTAGGAGGTGTAGTTTTTTCTTTATTCGTGAAAAACAATATTATAAATGAAAAAAATTAAATTTGTGGACAAACGACACAAGCTATCGAAAAATTATTCAACAAAAAATGTTAATCCAAAAAAGAGCTACAAATTTGTTACTCATCATTTTTGCATAGGATGCGCAGTTTTTGTTTTAATCGTGAAAAATAACATTAAAAATAAAATTTTTATAGGACTCACCGTTCTTTTTTTAAGCACAAAAAATGCGATTAAAAATGAAAAAAATATACATGGGGTAAAATTTCCCAAGTGTCCCCGCCTAAAATGTTGTTGTCGCCTATCTCATCCAAACTCCGCCAGATTTTAGTGCTAGTCGACCTCTTTAAATTTTGTGAAGGGGGTGCACCTAGTACAACGGGTTGTCAAGATACAGGGGCCCGAATTTTCGACGATTCACCCCGACTGCTAACCTTCAATTGTACATAACTCCTGACACAGTTATCCAATTTTACTTTTTCATGAGGGTTTTGAAAAGGTATTTTAACAAGGTTTACAATAAAAATAATCACCAAACAATAAAAAAATTATTTCACCTTGATTTTTCATTTTAAAACACATTTTTAAGATTTTCCCCCAACACGGCATTTTTGATATTTTTTTAATTAGGCTAGAAAAAAAGTTTGATTTTTTCTCTTGAAAATCATCTCAAAACGAAAATTGGATGGGAAGTTTTGGTTGAGTTATAGAAGGCCATAAGAGCGCGGCTGCCCCGCGCTAACTAGCCACAACGCTACTAGGCGTGCTGTAGTGACTCAGTGGTTCTAATAATTGATAAAAATGATTTTTCTGCTTACGCGTAACAAAAATTCAATTTTATTCTGACTTTCTGATAGTTTCAGAACAATTTAGATATCTCGTGGCCACGAAACCAATAGATTTCATCTCAAACTATATAAATTATAATTTTCATTGAAGTCTCATTATTTCATAGCTAAGCAGCAGTCTTCTTTTTTTTAACATCTAAAGAATAGCTTGAAAGAAGGAGAATTTCTCATTGTATGTTATTTTGCTGAAAACTATGCATTCGTAGCGCAAAATGCGGCACAGTCATTTCATTGGAGCAATTATCTGGTTACGATCTTTACAATTCCCAGCTGAAAATTCCTGTACAGGAACCTCGAAGAACACGAACCTGTACAGGTAATCTTGACGGTTCCTGTGCAGGAATTTGACGATGGAGACTGTACGTATCCTGCAAAGAAAACTGCACCGACAAAGGAACCTTTGAATGATCCTGTAGAGGTGCCTGTACAGAAACGTGTACAGGATACCTTACAGAAACCCGTCAAAGGAACCTTTGAAAGGATCCTGTACAGGCACGTATAGGGTCCTTTACAGAAAGCTATTGCGAAAACTAATGTCGCTTACAGCTATAAATTCGCCTTCCTTTTATTCCCTTGAAGAAACAACTCACTATCGAGAGAGTCAAGCTACCAGCGAACCCTCGCGGATTAGTTCCTATGGAGGTTCATGTATAGGATCCTGAACATGTTCCTATACATGAACCCACACCTCAATTGACTCTATGAAGGTACCTGTACATGAACATTCAAAGGTCAGCTTGTATACAGGTTCCTTTGCAGGATCATGTACAGTTTCTTTCACCAAATTCCTGCAAAGGAACCGTGATGATGCTCTGTATCAATGGGCTGAAAAAACTTACCTGAAACGGTAATATTTTTCGTCCCCAAAGAAAATCATGCCGCCACTGCCGAAAACGTTAAAACTTGATTAAATTCTGCAAAGACTGTGCCGGGCGCACAAAAATACCATTCCCTTGTACCCTCTTCAGAATCGACTCTAATTTTGAAGAAGTATTCGCCATCTCCACAGTATGACATTTACCACAAGAGAAAGATCGCGAAGAGATCGCGAAGAGAAGAGCAAAGTGAACGTTAAATTGAATAAAAAATCATTGTTTAAGTAACCCAAAAACGTGAGAGGCAAGGAGACTCACATAAAAAAGCCGCCCGAAA
This sequence comes from Andricus quercusramuli, assembly GCA_932178445.1. Lineage (NCBI taxonomy): Eukaryota > Metazoa > Arthropoda > Insecta > Hymenoptera > Cynipidae > Andricus > Andricus quercusramuli. Next base: position 13,551 of record CAKNXH010053785.1, on the reverse strand, counting down.
TGTGAAAGGCAAGGAGACTCACATCAAAGAGCACCTCAAATTGTTAAAGGAAAAGAGATTAACACCAAAAAAACTCAACAAAACGTGGGAAGCAAGAGGACTTATCAAAGACCATCTCGACATGTAACCGATGAGCAGAACCATCCACCAAAATCGTTTATGATTTTATTATTAACTATCTATCGTTTTCTTACAATGGAACCATTTTGAAAATTTAATTAAGAAAATATCTAAATCGTTCTCCAGCTACATAAAAGTAAGAATAAAGTGAAATTTTTGTCACGCGTGAGCAGAAACATAATTTCTTTGAATTATTAGAACCACTGAGTCACTACATCACGCCTGGTAGCGCCGTGGCTAGTTGGCGCGGGGCACCCGCGGTCTTCTCTGCCGTGCAAACTAAAAAGATACATAAGTGACATTTTTATGAAATAGTACATTGTGTAACGAGTGGGGTATAGTTGCATATTGCGCACGCGGGCGCCGCTGGCGCACGAGCGCAGCGAGTGCGCCATGAGCGCCCAAGTGGCGGAATATGCAACTATACCACACGAGTTGCACACACTATTTTTCATCACGAATGTGAGGAATATGCATCCTTCGTATATTATCAAATATTATCGTCGGTGGGGGCGGAGCCCCCCGAGAGGAAAATCACCCCAATCAAAAACATAATTTCAGGTGCCGATGGAGATTGGCCGTGTTTTCACGAAACAAACGCACCTAACCTGAAACCTGCAGTGGGCATATTTAAGTATGATATTTATGTTAGATCTAATACGTTTTTATTTGATTATTATGATTACATATAATCAATATGAATATTCATATTAATGATATCAATATTATCTGTCATTTTTTTATACTTGCTTCTTGCATCCACGACACAAAACAAAATGTTATTGACATTTTGAAGATGATAACGTTGAAGTTAGTAGAAGGTTAGTTGCGTTTGTTTCGTGAAAACACGGCGAAGCGTGTGATTTTTCTTACTAAAACACGATGGAGCGTGCGATATTTCTTCTAAAACACGGAGCAGCGTGTGATCATTGTAGAACGCACGCTATTCGCACGGCATGCGCAATATGCCACAATGCACACGGAAAACAGATGTGAAATATGGCATATTCCGTGCATGCGTGATGAAAAATAAGTTTTTGATATCACTGGATTCGTAAGAGAAAGCTGCATCTAACTAGCGTAATACAAGTGATTAATTATTAATATTTATTGCAGAAAACGATTGTTTAAAACTGAGGAAAGTCGAAAAGATTGAAAAATACAACAGAAAAAGATACACAAAGCACTTTGCGTGTCCCAAAATTTGTACACGGTATCTAATACGTCATCATCATACAAATGAAAAAGAACCTAAAGTGCTTTGTGTCTTTTTTGCCTTGTAAAAGTGACCGAGTGCGGAGCGTATTTACAAACGAAAAGAATCACTTGCTCCTGCGTATGTTTTTGCTTTGTAAAATAGCTCAAGCACTGATCCGAAATCCAAGAGAAATAAGTCCCGGCTACTTTCGGTACTCTTCGGAAATGTTCGGACTTTGGAGTTGCGGGACGAGCGGCAGCCAGCAAGAGCGCGTGATAATATAATATATAATAAATTATACAATAGATTGAATGTATACATTGTTCGCGTGAAATTTATCTTTCTTCTACGGTAAAAATATGTATTTGGAATAAATATAGGTACAATTTTATGATTGTACAATAGGGTGGTCAAAAAACGCATTTTGAGCTACAGGGCAAGCACCCCCCGCAAAAGTTTCCATTTCCGGAGAAAAAAAAATCCCTAATTTTTTTTTCGAAATTCGAATATTAACACGTGCCACCGGGCACTTCAAAATCCCATTTAATTAACATGGGGAGATTTTGGATTTTAGGAAAATTGAACTCTTACTTCAGGGTTTGATCGAAACGTACCAAACTTTTCAGGGATTGAAGAGGAGTACCTATGAAATAAAAGCATACTAATAACTTTTATTTTTAACCCACCCTTAACCCCCCCCCCCCCCGTGCCCCAAAAATAACCCAAAAATAAAAAAAACTACATTTTTACGTATTATTGTTACTTTTTAGCCATTTCCGTGGTCTTTTTCATACAAATAATTACTAATGGACAATTTGAATATTTCCCATGAGTTTTTAAACAATTTTTAATGGTTTAAACAAATGTAACTTATTTAAACAATTATTTACTCCCAAAAAAATGTAAAAAATAATCGTATTTTCTGACTGAAATGTAATAGTTTTGTCATTGTTTGGAGTAGTGATTTAAAAAAAAACATTATGTAATTATTTAAACAATAACTTATTATTTATTCTCAACATTTCTAAAAATTGACCCAGAGATGTCGAGTTTTTTCTCAAATTGGTATCCTATGCTACTTTTTGTTAAATAATTATATAATTTTGATACATATCTTTTAATTTTTGATAAATTTCTATTTGTTTAAACAATTCTGATTTGCTTAAGCAGTTTTTTTTCGATAACTTTAAAAAATAATATAAATATAATTAATTTTCTGACTTTATAGTGTATAAAAATAATATATTAACCATTTTTCAGTTATTTGAACAAATATAATTTGTTTAAACCATTTTTTTCCAAAAATATTTTTTAAATTGTAGTTTCTGAATTAAAACTAACATTGAATGATTTCGAGGAGTAGTAAATTCTGTTAAAAGCGTCGTGTTATTGTTTACAAAAATTTTATTAGTTCAAGCAATTTTTCATTAAAAAATGTGAATCAATAATATAAAATATTAAACATGGAATTATCTTCGTAAATATATTTTAATATATATTTTTGCTGTCTTCCAGCATGTCAGATTGATATTCATAAGACTTTAAAATGCTATAATGAAATATAATCTGAATCCATTTCATATGCAGTCTAATTTTGAAGAAATATGAAGAAAGCAATGATAAATACAATTTTATCATTCAAATTGTATTATGACTTTGATGATTTATTTAATAATGCGCCAAAGAAGATGTAAACCATCCATACTCAATTTGAAGGAAATTTGAAAAAAAAAAACAATAATTAATTGTATAAACAATAACATGAAGTTTTTACCAGAATTTATTACGTGCCCCCTAGGGTGAACAAAAATTTTGCAATGCATTTTTGGACCACCCTATTGTACAATTTCGATTAGTGTCGAAATGCATACGTCTCAGACTCTCTTTCAAAATATTTCAAGTTATAATAAATTTTTAATGAATTTTAATGAATTTCTTATATAATAAAATATCTCAAGATATGTATAAGTTTTAGATTACTTCGTTTTCTAAATGTTAAGTAGCCGAAAATGCATAATGTTAACATTAACAATAAGCGAGATTTGTATGAGAATTAGTGCGACTAATCCTTTTGCAATTATTTACAATTAAAAAATAATTTAAATCTGAGATGCGTCGATAATTAAAACGTACATACTTGTACGAAAAATATTTAATAATATACTTCGCTATTCATACTTTCTGATAAAATAATCAACAATGTGATTTTGAATGACGAAAAACTTAAATAAATGGTTTACTGCAATAATTTATACCCTTTTTTGTCCCCTTCTGCAAAATTCAAGTTACGAAAAACGGATGACTTTCAAATATTTATTTGGGTTCAATAATTACATTTTATGTACAAAAACGCAGATGCCTTAAAGCAAAATTAATTTTTTATAATAATTTAGGTATTATCATTTCATCTAGTAATCCAGTCAAACTAGACAAAATAGCCATTTGTTCGAACACCATAACATATATCCTTTTTTTTTGCTTAGATTGTTTCTCACAAGTAAGATATAACAATGTAAGAAACTTTTTTGTAAAGCATCAAAAAAACTTTAATTTTCCCATGGAAAATTCAATAGGCATAATTAGACATAACAAATAAGTTAATTTTCAGTGAGAGCATTTGATCAAAAGATAATTTTTCATAAAAACAATCTGATTTTTCTTTTTTTTAAACACAAATTGTTAACACAATTATTTTACGTACATCAGATTCGACAAAATTCATTACGCCATTCGACTTCATTAAAATAATATTAGAATTCATTTGATGGATATGTTGAAATTCAAGAATTTTAAATCAGACTAAAATCAAATTCAAAATCCTATTTAACGTCCAATAGTCAAGTTAATGTATTGAAATCCTGAAAATAAAACAAGAATTCAACGATCAAATTTGGACAATCACCACAAAATGCTCCTATTGAATAATATGTTTTTCTACTTAATTTGTTATGGTATTTTATTTTAGCAAGTTTATTTTCATTTAAAAAATTATTTTATTACTAAAAATTAATTTTTTTGGCACAATTAAACAGTGCAAATACTATTTGATGCGAAGATCAGGATATTTGGAATAAGCTGATCCATATTATATATAACACTAAGACCAGCCCCCACCACCCGTCATAGTGTCCCTTACGTATGTTTTGCTGTTGGATTTCGAGGCCGCGCTCGATCTATAATTCTATGCGATAAAGGCACTGTCCGCAAGTGACTTTGTGTCCATTTTCTAATAGAAATTGTTTAAAAAATCAATTTTTTATTGCAAAATATGAAAGAGCACAGTATTTTTACCCTAATAGTGTATATAGATTATTCAAAATATTATTCCATATTAGAGTTCTGTGGGCAAACAGTCTTTCTCGATTTTCTCAGTTCGAGTGAGATTGGACTTACGTATCTTTTTAGTTTGTACGGCAGTTCTGACCTTCTATAACTCAACCAAAACTTCCCATCCCATTTTCGTTTTGAGATGATTTTCAAGAGAAAAAATCAAACTTTTTTTCTAGCCTAATTAAAAAAATATCAAAAATGCAGCATTTGGAGAAAATCTCAAAAATGTTTTTTAAAATAAAAATCAAGGTGAAATAATTTTTGCATCGTTCAATGATTATTTTTATTGTAAACCTTGTTGAAATACCTTTTCAAAACCCTCATAAAAAAGTAAAATTGGATAACTATATCAGGAGTTATGTACAATTGAAAGTTAGCAGTCGGGGTGAATCGTCGAAAATTCGGGCCCCTGTATCTTGACAACCCGTTGTACTAGGTGCGCCCCCTTCACAGAATTTAAAGAGTTCCACTAGCACTACAATCTGGCGAAGTTGGAATGAGATAGGCGACAACCAAATTTTAGGTGGGGACACTTGGACAATTTTACCCCACACATGGCCACCCATCTCACAATAGTGACACGTGGCCATGGGTGTGATTTACTGCGGTTCTGCTGAGTATAGAATTATATTATATATAATTATGAGCCCTATGCATCGACCGTGTAGGTGTATGTAGTAGTAGATTTTCTTAGCATCCGGACCAGTGAACTAATCCGACAGTTGGCGCTCCGATCAGGCCGGCTGGCTTTTGCATTTCAATGCATGGAAGAAAGTATAAAATAATACAAAAACTTGAAGTAGTATCCAAATTTTTGCCGAAAATTTTTGTTTTTGTAATAATATGCATAACAGTAATTAATAATTCTAAAATCGTCACGAAAACAAGTAGCTGAATGATGGTAAAATTAAATATTTGGATGTCAGTATTCTAAGGTTTAATATTGTATGTTTTATTATAATTTATTTTGTTGTTTTTATTAAATAATTATAAGAATTAAAAAGTTTATAATTAAATATATAAATCCTCAATGATGAATATTGATGAAAATGAATAAATCTAATTATAATAAAATAATATAATATAATATTCTTTTATTGTATTCAAGGTGACGGTTTTAATCAAGAACAACATTTCCCTGTCATTTCCGGGGTTTTCCAGGTTTACGAAAAAAAGATTGAAACTCTTGAAGGTAAATTTTTTTAAATTTTAAATTACAAAAATTGAACTGTAAATTAAAATACTTAAAGTGAAACTCTTTTGAATTTTAAACTTTGAAAATTAAAGCCTACATTTTTTTTCATTAAACACTCGGTGACTAAATAATTTTCAAACTTTTATAAATTGTACAGTTCAAAGATTTCAAAATATATATAAATCCACGCTATTACATATTTTTAATTCTCTAAATTGAAGAATGAAACAACGAATTTATAGATTTTCAAAATTATATCATTGTAAGCAATTTTAAGTTAGAAACATTAAAAATTGTAAGATTAACATTTTTTTTTAAACTGAACACTTTTTAAATTGGAAGCAGAATTATTTTAATTTTTGGTCCTTACAAATGATTAATTAGCCAATTGTTATTCATACTTCAAAAATTGTTTTGAAATCTATTTTAAATATTCTCTTTTTTTTAAATGAGAAATCATTAAACAATTTTTCAGGAATATTACGAAAAAAAATTTATCATCTTTAAACGTTTCAAAATCCTTAAAAAGGTTAAAAATTTTATTTTGAAATCTTAAAAAATCTATATTTTATTTTTATAATTTTTTGAAATCTTTTCAAGTTTCAAATTATGTTTGAATCTTTTCAAAACTTTTTCAGATTTCAAAAAATTAACAAAACAAAATATAGATTTTTGAAGATTTCAAAATAAAATTTTTAAGCCTTTTAAGGATTTTGAAACGTTTGAAGATAATACAAATTTTTTTCGTAAGATTCCTAAAAATTTTAAATGATTTCTTATTAAGAAAAGAAAGTATTTGAAATAGACTTCGAACCAATTTTTGAAGTATGAATAACAATTGACCAATTAATCATTTGTAAGGACCAAAAATTAAAATAATTTTGCTTCCAATTTAAAAAGTGTTGAGTTTAAAAAAATGATAATCTTTCAATTTTTATTGTTTCTAACTTGAAATTGCTCACAATCATATAATTTTAAAAATCTAAAAATTAAAATTTAAGAAGTGTTCAGTTAAAAAAAAATGTTATTCTATCAATTTTTAATCTTTCTAATTTAAAATTGCTCACAATGATATAATTTTGAAAATCTATAAACTCCAATTTAAAAAGTGTTCAGTTTAAAATAAAATGTTAATCTTTCAATTGTTAATATTTCTAACTTGAAATTTCTCACAATCATATAATTTTAAAGATCTATAAATTCAAATTTAAGAAGTGTTCAGTTAAAAAAAAATGTTATTCTATCAATTATTAATGTTTCTAACTTAAAATTGCTCACAATGATATAATTTTGAAAATCTATAAATTCTAATTTAAAAAGTGTTTAGTTTAAAAAAATGTTGATCTATCAATTTTTAATGTTTCTAACTTAAAATTACTTACAATGATATAATTTTAAAAATCTAAAAATTCCAATTCAAAAAGTGTTCAGTTAAAAAGAAATGCTATTCTTTTAATTTTTAATGTTTCTAACTTAAAATTGCTTACAATGATATAATTTTGAAAATCTATGAATTCGTTGATTCATTCTTCAATTTAGAGAATTGAAAATACATATGTAATAGCGTGGATTTATATGTATTTTTTAATCTTTCAATTGTACAATGTATAAAAGTTTAACAATTATTTAGTCACTGAGCGTTTAATGAAAAAATGCCGGCTTTAATTTTAAAAGTTTAAAATTCGAAAGAGTCCCACTTTAAGTGCTTTAATTTGCAATTCTGTTTTCATAATTTCAAACAAAAAAAATTTCACCTTCAAGAGTTTAAATCTTTTTTCGTAAACCTGGAAAAACCCGGAAATGACCGGGAAATTTTTTCCTTGATTAAAATGGCTACCTTGCATTGAAAAAAAAATTATATTATTTTATTATAATTATATTTATTCATTTTAATAAATGTTCATCATTAAGGGTTCCTATATTTAATTATAAACTTTTCAATTCTTATAATTATTTAATAAAAAAAACAAAATAAATTATAATAAAACATACAATTTTAAACCTTAGCATGCTGACATCCAAACATTTAATTTTACTACTATTCAGCTGCTTGTTTTCGTTACGATTTTAGAATTATTAATTACTGTTATGCATATTATCACAAAAAAAAATATTTTCGGCCAAAATTTGTAAGCCGGCCTGATCGGAGCGCCAACTGTCGGATTAGTTCACCGGCCGGACGCTAAGAAAATCAGAAAAGTGGGGGCGATGCATGGGGCTGATAATTATATTATATTTCTGGCCAATGTCATTTTTAGATGGCAGTTGCTCCCAGTGGGAACAGGCGGTGGTTGTTTAACTTTTTTTTAAATTATATGTATTATATGAATACAAAATGTTCAAAGTTGAACATTTTTGTGTGCAAAAAAAGTACTTTCAAAGTGCTGCATCTTTATGGATTTTGGGTTGATCGAAACAATTTTAAGATTTTTTTTTAAACTGTTCCGGTGAGTACAGAAATCTAATCAGAACTCCTTAAACTCCTTTCAACTCTAAACTCTAGAATATGGAACAATTATGCTAAATCTACTCACAATCCGAACCGTATTTGACCCTGTTAAAGCAGTTGCATAAAATGTCGAGGAAACGAAAATATTTGGTAAATACAATTTAGGAAATTTCCGAGGCGTTGACATATGATAGCAATTTTGAATTTTGTCGTACACCTAAATTCAATAATTCAAATCCAAGAATTGAAAGGAATCTAAAAAAATACGCAAGAATTCAAGATGATTTCAAATGAACTCAAAAGAATTCGAGGTTTTTCAAAATCTGCTTCAAGTGAATTAAAAAAATGAAGAAGAAATAAAGGTGAATTCAGAAGATTTCGAGATAATTAAAAAGAGTTTAAGGGAACTGAGTCGAATTTAACTTTATACAAAGTGAATAGGAGCTACTATTCTGGAAATACTAATAGGTTGTTTCCCGTTTGATGATTTTAAATGTTGTTCTGTAAATTGTCTCATCTTGTTCATAATTTGCAATAAGATCAGAGTTTGGCCTGTTCATACGAGTTGAAGTAAATAGTCCAGTCATCTGGTACTTTTTTACCGTATTAAGTAGATAAAGCGCGTTTTATTGCTAAAACGATTTATTGAAGGGTTTCATGAAAATTACAAATTTTCTAGAAATTATTACGACGCGTCCCAGAAATATTTTTGAAAAAAGTTCCAAAAATCGTGTTTGCGTAGACTGAACTGCACCATTGCATTTAAGAGCTAAATGTTCAACAGCAAAATTAAACTAAAGAAAATTCTAAAAAAAAAGAAAGACAAGAACCTCCTGGCTCTAATAGGCACCGAGTTATGACTCTTCAAAGAAACAAGAAACTGTGGAACCTGCCAAGATAGCATAAGTTTCCCTGAACATTTGAATGGAAGGTTCGGGAACCTTTCAGGAATATTTTTCGTAATTCCCTGAACCTTCCACTTAAGTGTTCCACGAATGTTCAGAAAAACATTTGTGCTATCCGGGTGTTAGTAATTTACGAAAAAATGTTCTAGATTTTAATCAGAGTAGACGCAATTTCGAGTGGTTCTAACAAATAAACAATGACCTAGCTTTTGACACTTTTGACCTATTTTTCAGGGCAAATTACGCGTATTCAGTTTTCTTTTAATATTTCGTTTGCGGGTAAAGCTACGTTAATGATGCCAGAGAAAAAGTTTTAGTACCGGAAATTATGCGTGAAAAGTTATTATTATACCAAAAAAGTTTGTTTTTAATATCTCGTTTTATGCATATCGTACGGAAAAACGGTAGAAGGTTAATTTATTGGTGGCCGAACTTGGGTAAAATAAAAAAAAAAGTTTCATGCAGCTCTTATAGGTCACGAGTTATGACCATGAAACTTTGACCCTCTCCATTCAGAAGGTTCTGTATGTACTGCGACCGTATTTCAGCATTTTGGTCGCATTTATGCAACTGTAGTTCATTACAAATACAATTTTTTCTCACTTTTCGTGAAAAAAACAATTGTTTAACCATTGTCTAAATAATCATCTTCACACTATCAATTCGGTGCATATTTGATGTATTTTCTTTGTGTGAATTTCTTCCAGAATATCTGTTGTCCGAAGTAAATGAAAGAAAGATGGTAAATTAACTGCTTTTACATTGTTTATTCATTATTTATGAAAAATATTACTGAAGGGATTAGTTTTATAACACTGTATTATATTATGTTGAAAATACCAAAAACGTATAAACTGAATATGGCAGAGGAAAAAATGATTGTTCATTCTTGATAATGAAAGAGTATGTGAACAACGTAATCAGGCAATTAATGAAAAAAATAATTAAACAATTGACTAATTGATTAAAAAATTACTTATTATCAGGATATGGAGTCTTTTTTATCAAACCAATTTAAAGCACATAAAAATTAAGCAAATTTTATTTTTTGCGAATTTTTTTCATATCGCTTTCTATTTAATTAAAAAAAATATACAAGGTTAATCAATGACAGTGCTTTTTGTATTCACATGATTACAAATAAATCCATTCAACCCGAGATAAATTGATCCTAATTGCAGGTAAATTCAAAAGAATTCAAGGTCCAAAGAAATCGGAAACAAATGTACAACTGAGCTCAGTAGTGGTTAACTGATCGTGAATTTCAGAAATCGATAGTCTGAGGTTAAATCGAAATTAGGGGTCGTTCATCTACTACTTGAGCCGTTACGGTAGAATAATGTACACCAATAAAAATTATGTTTTGTTTTTGGTTAATGATCTACTTATTTACCATTTTTTCAAAGTATTTTTGATCAAATTATTTCTGTTTGAAAGGAAAACGGCCAGAAAATGGAAAAATTAGCATAATTAAATGTTGGTAAGTGTCTGTAAACGAAACGAGAAAAAATATGTGGAAAAATTGGTTTTAAAATTAAAATGACTCATCATTTATTAAATTCTTTTATAATATATCTGTAATAATTAACATTCGACTTTTAACACTTTCCTGTTAAAAAAAGGGTGATTTTGTAGGACTTTTTAAAAGTAACAATTTGTTCTCTAGGTCTAGATTTCTCTTCTGCACACATAGAAAACGCTGTAACTTTAGTTAAAAAATCATATTACTGAAAATAATACAACAATTAGGGGGAGGGGGCATTGTTTATTGTTACGGTGACGTTATAGGGGGGGAGAGAGGCTTCATAAAATCGTCCAAAAAAGCGTTACGTAATATATAGGCGACCCATTGGACTAATTGCGAGATCGCAGAATAAGTTTATTTTAAAAGTGGAGGTGTTGGAAAAGTAATTCTCGAGCTAAAACTAACTCGTGAGAATATAGAGGATTTAAAGGAACTTTGTAAAGAACTTTTGGATAGGTTTTCGAGCATAAAAATATTCGTAGTTATGCAGATAACTGATGGGGAATTCTGTAAATTAGCTATGTAAAGTAACTTTCTAAGGTTCTGTAACTTAAATTTTGCAGCTTTAAATAGGACCACTTTTTCGAAATTTAAGGAATGATATTGATTACTGATTAATGTAATTTAATATTGAAAATAAGAAAATGACAGGCACTGTTTGATTTTCTGAACAGTGAACGCAATATTGGTAGACATTAACTTCGGCTATAATTTGCTTAGTTGTACTTTTTGCGAGAATAATTCATTTTCGTAAAAACGGCTCTTTTTACTAAAACAAAAAAACTTTTCCTAAAGTTTCTTTGCGTGTTTTTTATGGAGAAATGTATTTTAATATCATTTCCGTAAGGAATATTAGTATTTCATTTATTTCCGACACCACTCGGTTTTCTCAATATTTCTAATGAACCAAGAATAAAATTGTAGCGGAAGTAAAATAGAGTAGAAAGAGAATTAATATTTTAAAGTAAGCGGGTGAGTAAACAAAGAAAAAAACAAGAAAGAAATGAAAAAAAAACTTCAAATACGAAAAGTAATTAGTTGCCAAATTTGCGTAAAGATTTAGGAACCATCCAAAATAAAATATTTGGAAACGCTTATCTTCAAGAACTGTCAAAAAAGTATATATACAGAAAGAGAATAATCTGCTTTTGATTTTTTTTGTACACTCGCATTTAAAATTGTCGTACGTAAGAATAAGTGTAGGTATAAAATCCACACCCATAAGATGGCATTTAAGAGTCCATAATTAAGGGAAATAACAAGCCTTTTATTTATTAGCAAAACACGCAATGCACAAAAAAACAAAGCACGTTTAAGCAGAACGAAATGAAACAGTGACTTTGACAAAAACTGAACTCTAAAAGACTAAACACCAACGACTTTTTTCAAGCTGAGGCCTCTTGAAATTTTCTCTCATCCGCATCGGTTGCAAGTCTTGGAAAATTAAATTAAAAAAAAAAAAAGGAAAAAAGGGTTTTCTTCAAAGAAAAAGGTTAAAAACAAGAGGTTAAGGCTTCTGACGAGGTTAGGGCGTTCCGGAGCTGTGGATTAATTGCAAAAGGAGCACATCAGACGAAACGTCAAAACATGGGGAAGCTAAATGAGGTTATGTGAGTCGTTCGGAATATTGGCAAAATTTAATGCAAAAGAATAAAAAAATCACACAAAATTCACAATAATTACCTTGGTTGCAGTTAAAAAACTGTGTGATGACAAACATCGGACACGAGATGTCCAGATAATTGTTCACTCCTAACCTCACATGAAACGATAACTAATCCGAGTTTTCAGAAAAAACTTGTTTTTCTGCCGTCCATGAAGTCTTGCCGCTGTGATTATTAACTTTTTAATAAATAGTTTCTACACACTAGAAATGTCATTTTGGAGCACACTGTAACCTATTATACAAACACCACACCACACAGGCACAGACTGGGAAAAACACATTCACAGCCGCATTTCACCGCTAGACCACGTAACGGATTCGCACATTCGCAAAGAAACACCTTTTGAAAACAGCGCTATGCGGCGTAAATCCAAACTATTTCTGAGCTGCAATCCACAAGAGTGAAAGAGATGGAGAACAGCCTATCTCTCTCACTCTTGTGAACTGTCCGCGTGCAATCTGCTGATCTGCAATCATGTGAAAGCACTCTCATTCAAATCGTCTCTGAACTCTCAAAAGTTACAATTTTTACAGTTTTTCTCATTCATTCAACAATCACTACTTAATTGCATTTGGTTAATATTCCTACTCACCTACATCATTTTAGAAAGAAGAAAACTATTGAACATTTTTGTTTTAAGTTCCCGCGTTTACACAGGGTTTTTTTCTATTTAGGTAGTCGTACCAATTTTATGACCAAATTACGTATGAAATTATTATTCATTGCAAATAGAATATGAGTCATGATTGATTGATTTTGAAGCGAAAGAACTTTTAAATCAGTGTTACAATTTAAATTTCGCGCGTGTATGTATTTAAAGTCTTGCGACAATCGGAGAGAGTTCAAATATACAGGGCGTCCCAGACTCAAGTGTCCGGACTTATACAGGGTGTCCCAGACTCAAGTGTCCGGACTTATATAGCCACATAAAAATTAAAAAAATAAATAGAAAATTCCTTTTCCAAAAATCAGTTGAAGTTTTAGTTTTTTAGTTATAAAACATTTAAGCTGGACCAATCAGGAGCGCCGTATAAACAGCCGTGTGTCCCTGAACCAGATTTGAACGCAGTGTTATGGAAGTGAGCGCAGAGGTGCGGTACGGTGCGGTTAGCGACGGCAGAACACTACGTTGGAATCCCGTTCACGCACATACGGCTATTTA
>CAKNXH010053784.1:0-13099 GCA_932178445.1 Andricus quercusramuli | reverse complement strand
ATTAATTCATTTTTCGTTTAGATGTTATCTTTTTCGTAATGAGAATTTAATTACTCAATTAAAAATTAAACTCTTTCGTTGAAAAATAATTTTCTTTGGTTGAATACTCATTTTAATTGAAAATTCATCTCTTTGATTGAAAATTGAGCTATTTTGTTGGAAATTTGTTTCATTATTTGTTAAAAATTAATTTTTTTTAACTGAAAATATAACTATTAAAGTTGAAAATTCCATCATTTTAGTTCAAAATTTATCTTTTTGGTTGAAAATTAAATTGTGTTAGTTAAAGATTCATCATTTTAGTTAGAAATTCATCTTTTTGGTTTAAAATTCAACTATTCCAGTGTGAGTTGAATATTCCATCATTTTAGTTCAAAATTTATCTTTTTGGTTGGAAATTAAATTGTGTTAGTTAAAGATTCATCATTTTAGTTATAAATTCATATTTTTGGTTCAAAATTCAACTATTCCAGTTAAGCATTATATTAGTTGAAAATTCATCACTTTGTTTGAAAATATAACTTATTTTTTGGCAAATTAGTTTTTTTGTAGTTTTTTTTAAAACTGAAAAGGTAACTATTCTAATTGAATATTCCAATAGTTCAGTTCAAAATGTATCTCTCTGGTTGAACAATAATTTTTTTAACAGAAAATTAAACTATTCATTTTTGATTGACAATTTATCTTTTTTAGTTGAAAATTCATCTTGATTTATCTATGAGCATTGACGCCAGACTTCGTAAATCTTTTACAATTGTTATGAAGAAATATTTCAATAGAGAAGTCGTTTTAACCCTAACTGCGGTTAAACGAATTCCGGGAAAACATGTTTTCAAGGAGTTCAAGTTTTGTTCATGCTTGCAAGGTACGTATCATTTATACATTATATAATTTAAATTATATTTGAATAATATTCAAGCTCTTTACAAAAACTAAAATCTCATTGTATTTTTAGATGTGGCTTGTGCCAAATTCAAAGCCACAGAGGAGAATGTTCTTTCTCACATAAGCACAATATTTAGCAATGGCAAAGTTTGGGATGGCAATCGCAAACAACGAAAAACTTAAACCATTATCATAATTTTAAGTTAATAAATAATGCAGTTCAATTTATCTTATGTCATATTAATTATTTAGATTAAAAGAGCTTCATAATTTTTATTATAACTCAATCTAACTCAATCGGGACCTGATAGGGTACCGACTTGGCACTGAGCCGGCACACCGATCGGGCTAACAAGTTCGGCCCAGACTGGGCCGTGCGTTTCATGACGGGTCTGATCCGACCTGGCTTCCCGATCGGGGCCCCATTTGGCCACATCGGGCCCCGGTCGGGGCCACGGCAAAATTTCTGCGAGGGATTTTTTAATTTAAATCAGTCAAAATTTGACTGAATCATTTGATCAAGTATGCTTTGACTGAAAGAACAGTAATTTCAACTGAGGAAATAGTAGATTCAATAGACCTATCAGTCAAGATTGCTGAATGAATCAGTCACTTAAAATTACTGCTTTTCAGGAATTTTAAGTGATTTTAATCAATGAAAATGTGGAAAACATACAGTAAGTATGTATAAATGCATGTATGATGTATAAATACATTTAAATACCTTAAATACACTTAAAAGTGTATAGTCCGAAATGAAAAAGCTTGCAATGGAAAATTAACTTTATTTTTTGAGAAAAATTTCTAGTTTTTTAAACCCAAAATTTGACAAGTGATAAAAATGAACTTCATCAATGTCAGTAAAAATGTTATTCTTTTGTCCATGAATTGTCAAAATTCCTATTTCTTTATCGCAGGTTTCACAGTATTTTCCCTATTCCCTATTTTTCTCGTTTGAATCTTTTTTGTTCTCGTTTGAATCATTTTTGGTTTAAAATTTAATTGTTTTGTTGAAAATTCAACAATTATGTTAAAAAATCATACTCCTTAGTTAAAAGGTCATTGTTTTGTTAAAAATTCGACTTTTCGGCTTGAAAATTCAACAATTTTATCGCAATCATTTTTTCTATACTAAAAAAATTGTTTTTCTTTTAATTTATCTATTTTGTTGTAATTTCAGCTTTATAGTTCAAAAATTCATCTCTTTCTGTAGAATTGAACTTTTCTGTTGAAAATTTAACTGTTTTGTAGAAAATTTGTATCTTCGGCTTCAAAATTCAATAATTTGACAGGAAAATTTAACTATTTCCTTTAAAATTTATGTTTTTTGGTAAAAATTCGTGTTTCTTTGGTTAAATTAAATTATTTTCCCAACGCCATGGAAAAAATGCGATTTTACCCACTCTTCGATATGTCCAAACTCGCTTTTCTCTACGTTGTTGGGGAAAAATATAGTCCTCAGCTGATGCAGAAGAGCTTTTTCAACTTATGCGATTACAAAATTCGCCTTCGGCGAGTTTAATTTATTCGTAATAAGATTGATTAATTCATAAGAAACAGTAAGATATTACCACACACCCCTCTCAAAATCGCCCAACGTAATTTTTGGATGACCCCTAAATGAATTCACGAAAAAATTTAGTCAGCAAAAATTATGTGAGATAGTGCGGGGGGGGGGGGGAAAACCATTGAGACGATTTTCGAGTATGCTGTTGTCTTTATTGTCATTTTTTTCGACATAGTAGCAAAATGATGTCATTGCGGGTTGTTTTCCAAATTCGCACTTTATATACTGATAAAATTAATGTGTTTCTTAATTCTCTAAGATAATGGGTGAATAATCGTACATAATGTAAATATTACCTTTAAAAAAAACGATAATTTTTTCTAGGTAATGAAAAAATTCCCAATAATTTCTTTTTCTAAAAGATCTTCTCCTTTCGCTCTGCTGGGAATCGAACCCCAGAACTTCCGATTGCTGGTCGGGAGCTTTTCCATTAAGCTACTGCGGAGATCGAGGGAAGAAACTTTTCTCAGAAAATATAAGCATTATTTTGCCAGGTGATAAATCAAAATTTTCAAAGAATCTGTATGAGGTTCGATTCACATAATTTTTAATTTATATTTCCATCTGGTCTGAAAAGACGTTAAAAATTTCTGCTATTCTCTGATGATAATACAGATTCCTTGAAAAAATTTGATTTTCCACCTGGCAAAATAATGCGTGTATTTTCTGAAAAAAGTGTCTTCTCTCGATCTCTCTAGTACCTTAATGAGGAAGCATCCGACCGGCAATTGGAAGTTCTGAGGTTCGATTCCCAGTAGAGCGAAAGGAAGATCTTCTTTCAGAAAAATATTAATCAAAATCATTTTTAATTCATATTTCTATCTAGTCTGAAAAGAAGTTAAAAAACTGTTATTCTCTTTTGATAATACAGATTCCTTGAAAAAATTCCCAATTTCATGGGAAAATTAATTTTCCTGTCTTATTTACAAAGCTAAATATATTTCCGAATAAAATCCTGGTTGGGCCAAGTTGACTCAAAAGCTTGAAGATTTTGAATGATTACTAAATCCTATGATGAAAGGCGAGTTTTTAAAAAGTAAAAAAATAAAGATTAGAGATACTTTTATACAGTATAGAGTGAAAGAAGTGAAACTGGTCATTCGTTATGTGATGTCGATCTCTGAACTTTCAATAATGGCGACGACAAACGGTACGAATATTACGTATCCTTCGGCGTGTAAAGTGCTCGAAGCTGCGGCATGATCCTTGCGACTTGAGTCTAAATCCACATCTGAGTGTGTGAGAAGAAAACATAGCAAGATTAATGATTTACGTGACATGAGAGCCATGAGGGGCGGGGGAGGGGGGCTTGCCTGCCGACGGCGGCTGTTCTGAGGGGAGCCGCGAGAAGCAGCCTGCAGGAATAGGTTGCTTGCTTTCGACCTCACTTTTCTCACAAAAATGCCTCGCCTGCCCCAGACTCGCTTCCTTTCCTTTCTTTTAAGCTTTCTCATACACGCGAAATTATTTTTACGTATCATTTTAGAAGAAAAGGTCCACCAAAAACTGTTTTTCGACACTTCATTTTTATTCAGAAATATTAAAACAACTGATAGCTGCACATTTTGTTCCTAATCTCAGGGCGACTTTCTCCTATTATCCTTTATTTATCCCTTTTTTGTGAATTCTTCTTTTTGCATATTCTTGAAAAACGTTTTCTTTTCGCCTTTTCTCTATAATCAGTTAATTAGTGGACTCGAAATCGATGTTGTGTGCCAAATTGGTAGGAGCAAATAATTCTGTATTCATAATGAAAGTATCCAGTTCCATCTGAATTGAAACATTTTTTGGTTTGTTATCCGCCATTCTGAATTTCTCAATTTTGACCACTGATTTGTCATCAAAAATCTCAGATGGAAAATTTGAAAAAAATGACCGAAAAAGCCCTTAGTAGTGAGTTTTGCTCAAATCACGTGACTTTTTGCATTTTTGTCTGCCATCTTGGATACGCCATTTTGAATTTCGTAACTTAAAGTTAAAATTCGTAATCAGCGACCAAAAAACCAGGAGATATAAAACAAATTTTTATCAAAACTCATTAAGTTTTCTGGAAGTTATTCGAAGTGCGCATATATATGCATCATAACAAATTAACTGGTTAAATATACGATACAAAACTATAATATTTTACCGTGAGTAATGAAAGCTTTGTTTCATCTAGCATAATTATATATTAAAATTAATTTAACTTCTTTCAATTTAACTAATTTCAAACTATTGATCGCTATTGATTAATCAAGAATAGCCCTCGAAAGTGCGTCAATATGGATTAGTCCACGCGTCTCGAAAACGCAAACAATTACATAAAATACAGTAATGTTATATTTACATTATCAATAAAAAATCCGTTTATAAACAAGGAAGATAATATTTTGTTACACAATTTTTAAACGATTTGGTAGGTTATGGCAGGTCATAAAAGGTTCTTTAATTGGGAAATCTATGCGTCTCGAAGACGCGAACAAATATATCATATACATTACTGTTGTATTCCCTATATTGAAAAAAAATTTCTTCATATCAAGAAGGTGAAAAATATATTTTTTAATTGTGTAAATTTGTATTGCTAGACCATAAGAGGCGATAAAGGTACGTCAATAGATCATTGGATGTGTCTTGAAGACGCAAACAAATACGTCACATACAGTGTACTATAGTACAGCTAATGTGAAATAAAGTTTATTTCATATACACAGAATACACAAGTTTTTTTTTCTTCAATTCGTAAATCGGTACTAGCGAGTTATAAAAGGTTCAACAATAGGTCGATCGATGCATCTTGAAGACGCTGACAAATATACTACACATAGTATTCGTGTATTTTGAATATAAAAGAAGTTTCTCATGAAAACAGAATAAGCCATTTCTTTTCAAACTCCATAAATCGGTACTGGTTGTTCATAAAAATCCAACATTAGGTCGATAGATGCGTCTCGAAGACGCGAACAATTACACTACATATCGTATTGTTGTATTTTGAATATCAAAAAAGTTGTAGTCATATAAAAAAGGAATTTTTCAAAAAGTGATTGCTAATTTATTCATCTAACTTGATTTGAATAAATTGTATAATATTAATATACAAAATTTATTCACGAATTCTTGGTAAATTTCCGTGAATTTCCTAATTATTACAATTCTTTGAGGCTCGGTACGAAAGTGAGTACGAAAGTGAAGTTTAAGGGATAAATTTTAGTGGAATTTCCTGTGCATTTATTCAAAAACTAAAATCTGTATTTCACGAAATTCCTCGTTTATACATCTCTGATTTTTAAGATACTTCTAAAAATTAGAGGATTTTATTGAATTTTCAACCGTTCGGGACACGGTTTGAATGATTTGATTTGTAATACATTTTTTTCATTAACTTTAGTATTCCTCTCCAATTTAAACGAAATCGAGATATTATCATACACTTGAAGTCTAATTTAATTACGAAGTAAATAGGCTTTTGCGAAATATATATTTTCTCAGCGTAAAAAAAAAATGAATTTAAAAAGAATATAATTATATAATTAGCATTGTACAAAAAATCAGTTTCTTTTTAAGTAGATTCGAATTTCGCGTTACATAAGATCGATTATTTTAATATTGTATAGAACATGAAAAAAGTCTGCCATTCCTAACGATAAAGGGGAACCTTCATCAACGAGAGCTGAATTTCAAACGCGCGCTTAATTAAATTAAAAATTAACGTGAACGCGAATAATCTTTCATTAACACGAAGGGAAAAATTATGTAGGATGACAGGAAATTCAATTAAATTAATAGATTGATTGATTTATATTTCCGCAAATATTTTTGACGAATATTTTTAAATTGTGAGGGTGAAATGAGTTTTTTTTGGACGTTTAAAATCGTGTCATTTTTTAGATATTACGGGTTTTCTTATTCCAGTTTATCTAGATCTTTAATCTCTTTCTGAATACAAGAAAAAATATAAAAATAGAAATGGTAAAGATATTCCAAATTTTTGAAAAAAAGTATCTGAAAAACTCCACATTTTTTCCAGACATTTTTAGGAATAATAGGTGCAATATAGTGTAACTACCGCTACTTTCCCTCTACTCGTCCTCCTTCACTCCTCCTACTTCCTCTGACCTCATTTCCCCTCGATTCCCCTGATTCGCCTCCTTTCATTTCTCCTCATTTTCCCTACTTTCCCTTCACTAATTTTTTCTTACCCCCATTTCTCCTCACTTCCTTTCATTCCCCTCCACTGATTATTACCTTTTCACTTCCCCTACGCTCCCATACCTAATTTCCCCTCACTCCCCCTCCTTTCCTGAGCTCGTTGCTCTTCACTTCCCCGACTTTTCCTTTACTCATTCCGCCTAACTATTTTTCTTTTTTTAATACGTGTCTCTTCATTTTCCTTGTACAAAAACATATTTTATGTAACGCAGGCATGATTTAAATGTTTTTTGCAACACTGTACGGGAAGTTCTCAGTATATGCACCAAAAAATGAGCAGAAAATGGCCGATTCTTGATGAAGTCAAAGTGTGCGGGAATCATAACATTCCCGCACAAAATTTCGTGCGGGAATGCTGACAATCAAGCATACTTTGAAGGAAAGTGTGTATCTGCTGTATTCCACGCACGGAAATTACGGGAACCGCTGGTTTCTGATTGGTCGCAAGAATTATCACAACCAATCTGAAGCCACCGGATGCGTGATTCAACAGTATAAGCTGACATTGGTCAAAACTTTACGCGCGCGATTCAAAATCGGATGAATTTAATTCGATTTTGAAGTTGGAAAGTTCGGAAGTTGGAAGTTTCGGAAAGTTGGAAGTTCGGAAAAAGTTGATTTTGAATCGCGCGCCAGATTACAGCCAATTGCAAAATTTGTGCAGCGTGATGGCCAACGCACGGTGCGTGCGCAGGCTGTCCACTTTATCAACACTGCCATCATTTCGTCAGCTGAGAAGTTGAGCGTCGAGGTTAGTTTTCTTATGTCATGAACTTCCCTTTACAGGGATTACAAAAAATAGTATATGATATACGCGTGCGGGTTGTTGATTCCTACTTCCCGCACTTGTATCATTATGTACTATATCAGCGCCTTTTTAGTTTTGAAAGTAGTTGTTTATACAACAGGAGTGAATGCACATGCGCGCAGTACAATAATGCGTCCATAATACACCTAGGAGTATTATGGTTTTATTATTGTACTGCGCGCATGCGCATTTGTAATCGACCGTGTACGATTATGATCGCGTCAAACTAACCTCATATTACGGACGTGATAAACTTGTAAATAATACCTTTGTTACATAAAGTATCGTGTGTCGATTCGGATTTTTTGGCTTTAATCCAAACTTGAGTCAGTTCAAAAAATTCGATTCATGATTCACGTGCTGAGTTGGTTCTAATTTTTCCGATTCAATTACAGTTTAAGATGATTCGGAAATTTTTATTCATGACTTACGTGCTGACTCGATTCATATTTTCGATTCGATTCAAACTTGAGTTCGTGTGGAAAAATACGATTCATTACTAACGTGCTGAGTTGATTTCGATTTTTTCGATTCGATTACAGTTTAAGGCGGCTCAAAAAATTTGACTCATGATTCACGTACTGAGTCGATTCAGGTATTTTCGATTCAATCCAAACTTGAGTCAGTTCAGGAAATTCGACTCATGATTCGTGTGCTGAGGTCGATTCGATCACATCTTAAGTCGGTTCGAAAAAGCTGACTCAGGACTCTTGTGCTGAGTCGACTCGGAATTTTTGATTCGATCACAGCTTGAGCCAGTGTTGAAAAATTCGACTCATGACACACGCGTTAAGTTGATTCCGATTTTTGCGATTCGATCACAGTTAAAGACGGTTATCAAAATTTGACTCATGACTCACCTGGTGAGTCGATTCAGATTTTTTTGATTTGATCACAGCTTGAGTCGGTTCGGAAAATTCGACTAACAAATCAATTGCTGAGTATATTTGGATATTTTTGATTCAATCGAAATTTGAGTGAGTTCGGAAAATTCGATTCATGACTCACGCGCTGAGTTGATTCCAATTTTGTCGATTCGATTACAGTTTAAGACGGTTAAGAAAATTTGATTCATGACTCAGGTGCTGACTCGATTCGGATCTTATCGATTCGAGTCAAACTTCAGTCAGTGTGGACAAATACGATTCATTACTAACGTGCTGAGTCAATTACCATATTTCCGATTCAATTACAGTCTAGCACGGTTCGGATAATTCGACTTATGATTCACGTGCTGAGTCGATTCGAATATTTTCCATTCAATCCAAACTTGAGTCAGTTTGGGAAATTTGACTCATGACTCCCGCGCTGAGTCAATTCCGATTTTTTCAAATAAATCACAACCTGAGCCGGTGTCAAAAAATTCGAGTCATAACTCACGCGCTGAGTCAGTTCAGATTTTTTCTACTAAATTCTCATCTGATCGAATCAGATTATAGTCGCTTCAATTCGACTCATATAAATCACTTAATCAAATACTTTGAAGTTCCTCTTGAATGATACTATTGGAGGTATTTAAAGATTCCGGTTCATGGATGCGGTTACACATCGTCACGTAGAGTATAAAAGAGTGCGAGGTAACTAAACGAGGTCTTTGCGCAAACAGAGCAACCCCCACGGATTCGCGTCTCCGTGACTGATGGCTTCTCCTCGATTACAGTTCGAGCAATCCCTTACTGTGTTTAAATGTTGCCACACTCCAGGTCTCCAGCTACATTAACTATGCAATGGCACGTCCAACTGAAATCATGCTAATTTCGGATCAGCTGTCGTCAGGACTTGTTCATTCTAATCGCTCAGATATTTATACCTGTCTTCTAAAAGAAAAAAAAAAACGCAAGGAAAATTAATCTCACTCTCATAAATATAATTTATAAAATGCTAACTACAAAGAGAGTCAGACAACCCTCTTTTCCTTCGAGTTTAGAGAACAGTTTGCTTGACACAAGGATGAGGATTTCGAGTGTGAGAGGTTATGGGAAAAATCTAGATTGTGATATGATAAAAAGGGAACCACGTTAGAAAAAAAGTTATTTTAAATGAGTCTTAGAATATGAATTGATAGCGGAAAGGGCAACTTAAAAATTGAAATTCGATTGAAGTAGTTCATCTAAGCGATAGAGAGAAATTAATGATAATTAAAACCGCTCCTTTCTCTCTTTTTTCCCATTTTTTAAAAAATTTTCATATTTTTCTATATTAAAAAAACTTGTATTTTTTCACCTTTTTCTCGTTTTTTTACTGCTTTAATGAAATCTGGAGTAATAAAAACCAATGTATGTAACACTTTGAGAATCATAGATTTTAAGTCGTACCAAAAAAGATTTTCTACCAAAAAGGGTGAACTTTCAAACTAAACCAACGAATTTTCAAAAACAACAAAATTGACATTTAACCAAAAAATTGCACTAATAACCAAATAGTTAAATTTTTGAGCGAAAAAAATTGTTTCAACAATATTGTTAATGCTCCAACCAAATAGTTGAATTTTCAAACCAAAAGGACGATTTTTTTTAAGACGGTTGCATTTTGAGCTCGAAAAATTGAGTTTTAAAACAAAATATTAATTTTGAACCAAGAAAGATGACTTTTCTACCTTGAAAGATTAGTTTTCTAACCAAATACCAATTTTTAACCAGTTTAATCAAACGAAAAATCAAATTTTTAACAAAATAGTACAATCCTCAATCGAAATGATGAATTTTCAATCAATAAAGATGAATTTTAAACCAAATAGTCGAACTTTCAACTAAAATAGATATTTTTTCAACCAAAGGTGGAATTGTCAAAATTCCAGTTTTAAAAATTAAATTTGAACCAAAAATTTACATTTCTAACCAGATGAATTAAAAACAAAGAAGTCGAATTTTTAACGAAATAGTTGAATCCTCAACCAAAAAGATGAATTTTGAACAAACCAGATTAATTTTTAAATAAAACAGATGGATTTTCAACCAAATACAGGGATTTTTTACCGAAAAGTTAATTTTTCAACTAATGAAGAATGAATGTTTAGCCAAAAATTAAATAGTTGAATTTTCAGATAAAAAAAAATCAATTTCTAGCCAAAAAAAAAACAGGAATTTTCAACAACAAAATTAAACTGTCAACCGAAAAGTTAAATTTAGAAAAATGATTTTTCAACAAAGTAGTTTAACTTTTAATCAAGTTGTTAGAATTTCAATTAAAAGAGATACATTTCTAGCCGAATAGTTAAATTTTCAACATAAAAGTTGAATTTTCAACAAAATACAAACATTTTCGACAGAATTTTTGAATTTTGAAGCCAAAAAGACGATTTATCTACAAAAAAGTTCAAATTTCAACCCGAAAATATGAATTTATAACTAAAATGATTAATTTTAAAACAACAACAAAAAAATCATTTCTCAAGAGTTCAAATTTGAACAGGGTAGTTTTTTTCTGACAAAAGAGAATAATTTCCAACAAAATAGTTGCATTCTCAACCAAAACAGATCAGTTTTTAACCAAAAAATTGCATTTCAAACCAAAAAGGATGAAATTTCAGCTAAATATTTGAATTTTCAACTAAAAAATATCAATTTTCAATTAAAAGGATCGTTTTTTAACAAAATGTGGAATAATAATTTCAAAGCCACACAAAAAAAATTTTTTTTGGGGCCTGGAGGTCAGACCATGTTCACTATATGTTTTTGGGGTCGCTTAATCCGAATCCGAGTTCCAAGGAACCCCAGCACGACAGGGTTATGACATAACCTCAAAAAACCTCATAAAAATCTTTTTTTGGTTCTGGAGGTCAGACCATGCTTACTATATGTTTTTGGGGTTGCTGAATCCGAATACAAGGCCCAAAAAGCCCCAGCACGTCAGGGTTCTGACATAATTACAAAAAAAGCCTCATGAAAAATATTTTTTTGGGCCTGGAGGTCAGACCATGGTTAACTATGTGTTTTTGGGGTCGCTGAATCTTAATTCGTAGTCTCAAAAACGCCAGTACGTCAGGACAGGCGCACGCAAGTGTCTTACGATGCAGAGAGTCAGATCATCAGAATTCGGATTCAGCGACTCCAGAAAAATATAATAAAGATGGTCTGAACCCGGACTCGAAAAAAAAATTATGAGGTTGTTTGAGGTTATTTCAGAACCCTGACGTGATAGGTGTTTTTGGGCCTTGGATTCGGATTCGACGACCCCAAGAACATATAGTAAACATGGTCTGATCTCCAGACCCAAAACAAGATTTTTCATAAGGTTTTTTTGAGGTCATGTCAGAACCCTGACGTGCTGGGTTTTTTTTTACCTCGGATTCGGATTCAGCGACCCCAAAAACATATAGTAAACGTGGTCTGACCTCCAGACCCGAAAAAAGTTTTTTTTTGTGTGGTTGTGTTTTCATCAAAATAGTTGAATTTTACATCAAATGGTTGAATTTCCAAATAAAGTTATGAAACTTCAGCCAAAGAAATGAATAATTAAATGTTTCATTCAATATGAGGATTTTCAACTAAACGAAATGAATTTTGAATCTACAATATAATCGTAGACTTTTCAACCAAAAATTTCAACAACAACAAAAAACTTTATTTTGGGTTCTGCTAAGTCAGTTTGCATTTAAGCAAAAAAAAATTATAGAGGAAAAAAGGAGAAGTTTCTTGAAAGCAGAGGGAAAGAGAAGAATTCTTGAAAAATGGGAATAGGGGAAAGAGTGTGAAGTGTAAGATATGGAAGTGATTTACAAACTTATTAAGTTATTATCGAACTGTATCATTTCAGGGCAATTGATCTTTTGCAAATTTAGCTAAATGATTACTATTCACCTACACTGTTAGAAATGTTTAGAAAATCCCGACAGATTGAGGAATCTAAACTAACTGAAATTTGCGAAATTATGTAGCTTAAAATGGAATTTAGTAACTTTTATAGTAAATTTAGTAGATATTTATCTACACACAGGAACGGTATCTGAAAATTACAAATAGTTTCATTAAATTTCTAAATGGTAACAGAAATATGAGTTATCGTGACTGACAGAAGTGCGCAGTTAGAAACTGCGCACTCCTCGCTTCTCGATCGCGTTCGAAGCAGACAAAGCATGGTGATTGTGGTCATGGGCGGCAATGTACTACGAAAGATTTTCTTGAATCATAACGATGCAGTAAACATATTTTTTCCGATATTGAATGATTTCAATCATGGAAAGAATTGGAAATTCGTACGAGAATAAGAAACTGAAAAAAGTTTTGAAATTGCGAGTGAAGGCAACGATCTGGAAGCTCAGTTGATGAGCGAAATAATATCTATCTAGAATATCTTTGCAATAAAAAAGTTACAAGACACTGCAATCATCTGCCTCGTAAATGAAATGCTAAGCAGGTACATCAGGACCGCAAGTGACTAGCAGCAGCTGTGTGAATTGATAACACAGGACCACAACATATTTTTGGCTGGACAATGGATCAAGACTAATCGTATCTTATGTTTTTGGGGTCGCTGAGTCCGAATCTGGGCGTGGAATATTCCTATCACGTCACAGTTTCTCAGACATCAAGATTTAATTTCAAAATTTATGAATATTTACACTATCCTATCTTCAGCTTCACCCAGAAACAACGACGTGGACGTAATAGGACTATGTTCCATTTGGGGTGCCTGATTTGAGTGGG
>CAKNXH010053782.1:0-15209 GCA_932178445.1 Andricus quercusramuli | reverse complement strand
CCTCTCGTCTCCTTGTTCCGAACTTCGTCCAAGCATACTTGTGCTATTCTGCACCCCTCTCCTCTTTTCAGTTTCTCTTCAAACCTCCAGGCTCTCTTAATTTGTCTCGTTACCATTTTCTCCCTTTCTAGTTCTTCCCTCAACATGTATCCTGGGCAACTCCAACTAACCCCCATTACCCATCTCAGAAATCTCTCATGCATGCTTTCCACTTTCCTATGTTCTTTCCATCCCCATACTTCTACCCCATAACCCAATACCGCCCATACCAACGCATCAAACAACCAGACCCTCATTCTCCAGTCGTCCTTGAACCTTCTCTTTCCTATACCCCATACTTGGCCCATTACTTTGCTCGCACATTCGATTCTCTTCCTCACCTGCACCTCGTTTTCCCCTCCTGCCTCAAACCAGGAACCTAAGTAACAGAACTCCTCCACACTTTCCACTGTTTGTCCGTTCATCTTCCAACCGTAACCTATTTTGGTCTTTCTCTTTCTGAAGCACATCACCTTGGTCTTCCCTACGTTCACCGTCAGTTCTTTTGCTCGTATATACTCTTCGAAAATTTTTGTCATTAGGTTCATCCCCTTCTCATCGTCTGCTAATAGAACTACGTCGTCCGCGTATGCTAGAGAGTATAGTTTGCTATTACCCAGAATCGTCCCCCCTTTCCCTTTCTGCTTGAGCTTCTCCTCTAAGTCTGCCAGCAGCATATTAAAGAGCAGCGGACTCAACGGGCACCCTTGCCTAAGACCTCTTTCTGTCCAGAAAACCTCCCCTTTTTTCCCCCCTATCTTCACCCTAATCCTGGTTTCAGTAAAAATTGCCTTTATCCTCTTCACTAACCCTTCCTCTATTCCCCTCTCTTTCATTGCCTGCCATAGAACTTTTCTATTCACTGAGTCAAAAGCTGCTTTAAAATCTACGAACAAGGCTACTGATTGCCCTTTTTTTCTCCCTAAGTTTCTCTTAACCAAGTACTTGAGTACGTAAATGTTATCTATTGTTCCCATCCCTTTCCTAAATCCCGTCTGATTGTGTGGGATACTTTGTTTTTCTTCTATCTGACTCTCCAACCTTTTTCTTAGAATTTCCGCGTTTATTTTATAACCCACTGGCATGAGGGTGATCCCTCTGGACTCTTCTACCTTCTTACGATCCCCTTTCTTGCGGTACCACCAGCCCTGTCCTCCACTCCTCCGGCCACCCTTCTCCTTTCCAGATCTTGTTGCAGATCTTCCACATCCCTTCCCTAATCCCTTCTCCTCCATACTTTATCGCTTTGTTCTCCATACCATCCTCTCCTGTAGCCTTGCTTCTTTTTAGTCTATCTATCGCCTCATTCACTTCTTCTCTTGTTATTTCGTTCGCTTCCTCCCTTTCTCCCTGGACTGTCTTTCTATTTTCCCCTTCGATCCTATTTTGTTCTCCCCCTAGCAGACCCTTAAAATAATCCGTCCATTCATCCATTTCTATTTCTTCATTCACGCCCCTCCTTCCTCCTCTTTCTCTGTTTATCACATCCCAAACCCTACCTTCTTTGATTGCTTTTCCTACTTCTTCCTGGTATTTCTCCTTTCCTTTTTGCTTTTTCCCTTCCAGCATCCTCTTATGTTCTCTTTCCCTCCTGTTGTACTCCGCCTTACCTATTTCTCCTTTCCTCTATTTTCTTACCGACTCTTTCATTCTCTCCTTACTCTCCCTGCATTCCTCGTCCCACCAGCCTCTCTTTCCCTCTTCTCTTCCTTCTTTCGCACCTATCTCATCCCTTACCTTCTCAATCGACCCTTTCAACCTTTCAATCAACAAGTCTACTCCCTCCTCCTTCTCATATCTAACGTTCTCCTTTTCCATTTTTTGTTCAAACACTTTTAATTCATCGACACCCCAGTCTCCCATTTTCGCGTTCCTTCCCCCCCCCCCTCTTTCCTTTCTCCCTCTGCCACGCTTGTGGACGCCACCTTTCAGTGTCGCTATAACTGGGATGTGCTCGGACCCTATCTCATTCCCCACCTTCATACTGCATATCATATTCCTCATTCTTTCTTCCGCCAGGATGTAGTCTATTGCTGTCTCTCCCTTCCCTACAAATGTGATCTCTCCCTTCTCATCTCCTTTCATATTGCCATTACATATGAACCATCCTGTTTCTCCTATTACTTCTAGTAACCTCCTCTCCTCCCTGTCTATCTCCCTATGTTTGGAGCTCCTCATATAGGCCTCCTCATCTTCATCCCAAGTCCCTCCCCCTTGCTCGCCAGTCCGAACATTCAAGTCACCTCCTATCAAAACCAACTCTTCCTTCTTTTCCTCCATCCACCTCCTTATTTCTCTCCAACCTTCCTCTTCAGCTCTTCTTCTATATACACAAACCACCGCTATTTTGACTTTCCCAATTACAATCCTTCTTACCATTGTTCCATCCTTTTCCTTTCTATCCTCGTCTGTTCTCCCTTTTACTGCCAGTTCTTTTCTCACCCCTGAGACCATGCCGCCCATCCCTCTACCTTTAACGTGTTCCTTTCCCGATTCTTGCATTGTCCACACATATCCTTTAGGTAACATCCTTTTCATCCCCTTCCAATCCTTCTCATCTGCCCATGTTTCACTCATCATAATCACATCCCATTTTTCCAACTCCCGCCAAAAACCTTCATTCTTGTTCTTCAAGCCTGACACATTTCAGAAAGCTATTTTTACGTTTTTCCCATCCCTTCCCTCTCCTGTCCTCCTTACTTTTCTTCCGCCTTGCTTTTTGGAAACCCCTCTGTTTGCTCGCTAACATCTTTTGTATCTTCCTTTTTTCCACCTTTCTCAACTCTTTTTCCCTTCTTCCTTATTTCTTCTGATTCCTCGTCCCAGAACCATTCCTCCCCATTTTTCATAATCTGTCTCTCCCTATCCATACCATGTGCCCCTTTTTCCTCTCTATCCATGCCCTCTGGTCTATTTGCCCTCTCCTTTTCCTCTCCCTCCATGTCAGATCCTCTTCAATTCTTTCCCTTCTTCCTTTCAATAATTTTTTGTTCTCCATAATTTTCTTGTTCTGCTCCTCACTCCCTACTTTCACTACAAACATTACTTCCCTTCCTTCCTTCGTCCCTCCTATTCTCTTAACTCCTTCTACCCTTACCTGCACTCCAATATCTCTCAGAATATTTATGATTTCCGCCTCCCCTGTTTCACTCTCCATTGTCAATCCCTTAATAATTATGTTATTTTTTCTCATTGACTTTTCTTCCCCTTCCAATCTCCTTTCAATGTCACTTAGTCTCTTCTTCAATCTTTCATTCTCATTTTGCACGTTCTTATTACTCCCTATGTCTATTTCAGCACCCTCTGTTTCTTTTCCCATATGCTCATTCCTCAATTCTAAGTTGTTCACCCGTTCTTCCAGCTGTTTTATCTCAATATTTCTCCTTTCTTCATCCTCCTTCTGTCTATTCTCTATGCTCTCTAGCTTACGCCATACCTTATCCTTCTCCTATTTCCAGAGTTTATCCCACTCCTCCCACTTTTCTCTTACTTTTCTTACTTCCCCCCTTACAACATTTCCCTGCCTATTCATATCTTCCAAACTTTTCCTTGTTTCCTCTCTAAACCCTTTTATGAGAGCCTCTAATTTTTCAAACATCCCTCCGTCCCCCCTATCTCTATCTGGTGTTTTCCGTTTAGTGAGTTTATTCTTACCTTTCTTGCTTTCCTTATCCGTTTCTAACTCATCGTCCCCTTCCTCTCTTTTTCTTTTGTCTTCCCCCTCACTACTGGTCACGTTCCCTTTTTTTCGCCATTCGTCTAAACTCCGATTCGAGCCCGCGCTGCCTAGCTTGTTCAGGCGTTGTAGGTTAGAGGGCCTCCCGCCTTTATGGCCCGTACCTGAATCCCTTCTCTCTGCTGTCCCCACCCTAGTCGGCGTTTTAAACGTCTCTTGACCGCTACCGCTACTGTCATCTTCCCCCTTCACCCCACTAACCGAGCTCGCAACCTCGTCAGCAATTGCCTCATCTCCCGCCTGACCTCTGGCGCCCGTTTCCGGACTTCTTACCGTCGGCATCCCACTATCCAACCTTACCCACTGTTCCACGACGCTACCCTTTCTTCACCTGCCTACCTCTTACCCCCCTTGCCCGACAACAATTTTTCACTCCTAACCTCAAAACTTTCGTACGCTCCAATTTCCTTTTCTCACACCTCACTTTCAACCTTTACACCCTTGCCTACACTCACCCTTCTTCCTTCACACCTGATCTCCGCACTCCATGCCCTGTCTGCTTCCACACACGCGCATTCCCTTCACCAAAGCCAAGAAATTATTATAATTAGACTCAAAAGACAATTTGTAATGCAAAATGATAATTTCGAACTATTCATCCTTTAAGTTATTTATATTTAAGGTTATATGTATGAATATAATTTTCCTGAGAGTCTTAAAAAAATTTTCGAAGGACTTAGAATATTTCTGAATATAAAGCAATATTCCAACAAAAAATATGAGTTTTAACTAAACAGTTGAATTTTCAAACGAAAAAGCTGAATTTTTAACGAAAAATGTAATAATTGCTATTTCAATGGGAAAATTCGAATTTTTAATTAAAAACAGTTGAAATCAACTTTTAAAGAATGAAGTTTCAACCAAATAAATGAATTTTCAAGTCACTAAATTTTTTAATGAAGAAGAAAGAAAAATTGCAACAAAATTATAACTTAAGGCAAAAAATATTGTTTGCAGCCTGGCGCCCGGCTGGTTCCGCTTTGGCGTGCTGTTCTGGCACCAGAGTCTGGTATAGCAGATTCTGACCCAGACTGCTCATGATATACACCAGACAAAATTAAAATAATGTCAAATGGTACTAAATAGGTTTCTGTCATAGTTTTACACTATATTTCAGTCCCTTCTGGGAGAATATACTGCGGAGACGTCACAACATTCCAGGAGATACACTGAAATATTAAAAACATAACCTGTTGTCGTATAAGCTTGCATGCTTGCATGTATGTTCATACTTGTGAATCGTTCAAATTTCCGATTGCTAGATTTTCAATTTCATTATTTATATTCTACATTAATTACTAGTGTTTAAACTAAATACTAAAATCTGGTTCCTTTATCTACCAGATTCTGTTTTTCGTCTGGTCTGATCTTTCCTCCTGCCAGTCTGGTCGACTAGGGGGAGCAGAAGCTGAGCCAGACTCTGGCCTTTGTCATACAAGGCAGACGTTGCTACTAGGGTGGGCAAATACATGTAAATATAATAGGCAGGTAAAAATCATTGATAGGTTAGAATCAGAGAAATGATATAGACAGGTTCATATCACAGAGAAAGAAATAATATAGACAGGTTCATATAATAAAGAAATGAATATCATAGACAAGTAATAGATTGAAGTAATTCGAAGCTTGAGTTCCAGCGCTTTTTCTTTAATTGTCAAGTTTTTTATGTCTCAATTTCTCAATAGAGTTTTTAACCATACGTAAAAGGGACAGAACAAGTTTTGGTATAATTTTAGATAAATAGAGAAAATAGGTGATTTTTGGAAAGAATACCCTGCTACAAAGCACAGGCAGGATACTCTGCTACAAAGCACAAGCAGGATAGGTAATTTTTGATAGGTAGATTTGAGAGGATTTTTTTGAAATAATGCCCTGCTACATAGCACAGCCAGGATACTCTGCTACAAAGCGCAAGCAGGATATGTAGTTTTTGACAGGTAGATTTAGATAAATTTTGGAAGTAATGGATGAGAAAAGTTTTGAGTTGTTTTAGATTTGAACTTGATTCTACGTTAAATAAAAGAGAAAAAAAATTTTGAATTTATTTTTGTATTGGTAGTTTATAATTTCCAAGGCCGATGCACCAAAAGTATACGAGGTATGTTACGTCTTAATAAACATAACTTACCTTATATTTTGTTAAATAAATTATGGTTCCTAGTTTTAGATTTTAATATTAATTAAAAAACTGGGATGAGGATAACTACTGTTTACAGAAATAAATTATTTGTGCTTGAATATAAATTAATTGAGGTTTATTTGAAGAATCGCAATATGACTGAGATGGAATACAAAAGTTGAGTTTAAATTGATGCAGCTGGAGTGCTCTTACTTCGATTGTCTCTTCTCGTTTAGTTTTAGTCCACCTTAAACAGGGGTGACTAATGAAACAAACGATAGAGTAAAAGAAATGAAAGTGAGAAAGCGAGGTAATTTATTACTTACTTATTTATTTTGTTGATGACGTGTTTCACCCTGTCGCCAGTAGAAAGGAAGAGTGGTTCCTCCGTTGATCTATGGGCTCTATGTGGGACCCGTAGGGGGCGAGTATCGAAGAATGGACGCTGAGTTGACCAGGTCAGTGGATCTGGGCCTCCGTTGTCCTTTTGTTGCACGTTCTATATTGAATCTGGATTCGACGCTCCCGCACAGAAGTTAAACTTTAGGAATGGTTGACGGGCCGAGTATTTTGGACCGGAGTTTAGGGTCTCGATGACTTTTGTTGTAATAGTGGGTGGTTGTTCTTAACCGACGAAGTGTCTAAACTGGGTAGACTGCTTGAACTTCCTAAACTAGGTAGACTGATTAAAGTCCCTAAACTGATTTTTTGTCCGACCCCCCTTGAAAACGCGCCATTGCATGCACGTAAAGCAGGCGTGAAGTGGCTGCTTCCAGCCCAGTAACGTTGGCGCATGCTCACTCCGTCGCTGGGCCAACAAAAACTTTACGCCCGCTACCCCTGAATGTTTACGCCCGCTACACATACACTGCACTGAGCGAAAATGAGGGTGGCATCCCATGATTGCAGAATTGCGTTGCGTTTTGCATCAAATAACTAGACATTTCAACCATTGATATTCTCCTAGTTTGTGAGTTGTGCGAAGTTTACAATGATATAATCTATATCATCCTACATCACATGCTTGTTTTTAAGGAGGGTAGGATAAAAAGTATAGTGTGTATCAAGGGCGTACGGCTATTTTGCCTCGTGTGACTGTCACCCTCGCTTTGCTCGGGCGACAAATTCAAACTCGTCAAAATAACGTTCTTTACCCCCTCGATACGCAATATACTATTTTGCCTCCAAATCTGCTGTATTTATTCACGAGATCCCTCCTAAGATTCTCGTAGGGGTGAGTGGTATTAGAAGTAGGGATTCATCATGGTTCCAATCAACGTTGATAATTCATTATGTAAAAGAGTGGTAGGGATTTAATTATCCAATGGGCATCGAGAATTATATGAATGCCCGTATATGGAAAGTGTCGCAGTAGCTATGATGCATTATATCCCTTCCTAGTCCAAAGGGTTAATTAATAGGATAGCCAATCAGCGATGAGGTATCATAATGTGCCCAAATATGGAGAATGGGGCAGTTATCAGAATATATGGTATCCCTTCCTAGATGACAAAGGCTGAGATATTCTATTGCGTAGAGAGGCATAAAGCTTGCGTGTGTTCTTTGCCAGAGGTTCACCCTCCTACAACTGTCACCTTGATTGAGATATTTATTGCTTTTGTATCGAAGTTGCTGGTGTCCGTTGCATACGCATAAAAAGGTCAAGATGCTTAAATCATGTAGATGAGTAGCATAGGTACCAGCATTTTGTAAACGTATGGGGCTGAAAATCTGGTCTGTTCTTGAGGTTGGCTTGCTGATTAATTTATAGCTCTTCAATTAATGTGTGTTTGATGGCTGTGTTGGTTCTGCAAATTTTATGTAGCCCGCTCATTTTAGTCTAATGTACTGTATATGTGCTGTAGGTACCAGCATTTGAAGACGTATACGATTGAAGATGTTGCTAGTTTTCATGGTTACTTCGCTGATTAATTTATGGTCCTTTAATTATTATGTGCCCATTTCTTTCGTTTAATAGGCGAGATTTTTAAGTGTATCGCTTATTTTCGTTTACTGTGCTATGTAAGTGCTATAGGTACCAGCGTTTTGTGAGCGTATGTGAAACAAAATGCAGCTAGCTTTTCTGATTGCCTTGTGGATTAATTTATGTCTTTTTGATTAGCGTGTGCCTGTTTGTTATGCGAAAGTTGATGCGTACAACTCATCTTGGTCTATTGCGTCGTTCGTTACAAATCTGTTCTTCACGAATGATTTTATCCATGTTAATTTTGCTTATGATATGATTTTGACAATAAATTTATAACCTATTAAATATAAATGTTATATAGTCACAATCTATTGAATAGGAATGTTATGTAATAATAATCTATTGTCCATAATTATTACACATTATTATTATTATAAAAGTCGCGAGATGTGTCAATAGTCTACATACCGTACATTTTTTGGTTGTTACATGTTTTTTGTTTGTTTAGAAGAAAATAATTATCTAGGATTCTTTTTTAAATAACTTTTATCAACTGAAATACAAACAAAAAGACGCCAAACAAAAAATTATCGTACTAAGTAGACTATATTAGTCCCTATATTTAAAGAAAAATAAGGAAAATGGTGGGGTTTCAAAGAAGAAATGTTCTTTCCTTTTTCGAAGAATTCAATGTAACGTTGCCATTCTTTAATATTAAAATTTTTTGTGGATTTGGAAAAAATGCAAAAAACTGGATAAATGAAAACAAGAAAAACCTTCATATTTTATAAATTACAAAAATGGCACGGTTTTTCATGTGAAATTTGCAAACAACTCATTATACCTTTAAAATATTTAAATATTCGTAAAAAATGTCGCCATATTCATTAAAAAAACATCAATCTCCTTATTTTTCACGTTTCTGTATTTTTAGATAATATTCATAATATTTCTTCAGATGGAACTGTAAGTATATGACGGGACGAAGAAAAAAATTCTTAAGGATTGTCTGTCCAGAATCAAAGAATGCGCTATATCATGGCTGCGTATTCAGAATTTGTACTCCTTGACACCAGGTACAAACTTTTGAGAATAAGAGTGCCAGTCTATGTAATTTTATCAGAAGATGGAAATTGTCAGAGCAAAATTGTAGCTATTGCAGCTACATACTAATTGTATGTCTATCTTCGTTAGTGAGGATGAAGAAAATCTATTATGCTTCCTCAATACATCATCCAGCCTCGAAGAAACGAATCATTAGAAATGCTGATAAAACTGTGCAACGCTCCAAGAAATAAACAATTCTAAGAACTAGAAAGAGATTTCACGAAAAAGGCGCCTCTTTCAGTGTTAAACGTCCACAATAAAAATTGGTTTCCTGTTAGGAACGAGTGGCACGTAAACGAAGAAATCCTTAAGTCCGACTTCTTGTATAAGACCACTAATGAAGTGAAAAAATTAAATGCTGCACTAAAGGCTGTTACCAAGACATCCCTATGCACATACCGATGGATGGTGGACCGGCAGTGGTAACAGCAGAGTCATCTAATGAAAATTCAGAAATATGGATGCATAAATGGCTCTCCTTCGGGGAACAAATGAAGGTAGGAGCAAACAAGACTGCAGTAGTAGCGGAAGCACAAACTAGGCTCATGCTCTACGTGAAAGGACTGAGGCTCAGCAAACTCCGACTACTAATGTCAGTGACCCAGTGAATAATGATCTACGGAGCCGAAATATGGGCAGACGCACTAAAAAAGGAGACATACAGAAGACGCTTGGCAGCGGTTCAGCAGAAAGGCGCTTTCAGAAGTGCGCGATCCTATCGAACGGTGTCAGAACCAGCACAAGAGAAGAAGGAAGTATTCCATAGGAGACCTGACGTAATCAGAGCAACAGCGGAAAACGAAGCCAGAACAGCTACGTTGGAACGACGGTAATAACGCTGGAGCAATAATCACCGAGTGAGTAGGACCGCAAGGTTGATCCCACATGTGAAGACGTGGTTAGACCGCAAGCACGGAGAAACCCACTACTATATGACGCAATTCCTCCCGGGACAAGGATATTTCCGTTTTTACCTGTACAAGAGGGGAAAAGTTAGCAGCGCAAAATGTGGATACCGCGAAGCGAAGATTGACGACGCTAACCACATATTCTTCCAGTGCGGCGGTTGGGCCGCTCTAAGCCACAGGATGGAGTGCGAAGTAGGAGAAATAATACTGGAAAACATAGTCAGGGTGATGCTTGCCAATGAAAACCATTAAAGCAAGGTGTCTCACTATGCCGAAACCGTCCTTCGACTAAACAAGAAAGAAGGGCTCCTTCAGAACTGATAATAAGAGAGTATGTAGGGTGTCCCAGAAGTATTGTCGTTCCTCGTAATGGCGGATAGGAAGAAAATGCAAATTGAAAAGTCCCAAAGCATTTTTTGGTCCAGTGCATATTTAGGGTACTACAGGGCATTGCAATTGCATGTAGGTGAACATTTAGTTGCAAGTGTGCGTGCTATCCAGGAATGCTATTTCTCCTAAGGCGTCAACTTCATCTTGATTTGAGTATTCAAAAAAACGGTTGCGATTGCGAATGTTTTTGTCTGTTTAAATCGAATGGGATGGCCCTGATTAACGTGGAATTGAAATAAATGTTGTAAATTCTCTGAATTCTTCTGAAAACATGAAAATATTCTCAACTATTTTTAAATTCATCAACTTTGGTCGACGCTGAACTACTTACTACTGAATTAAGAAACACTCGTTTTTCTTAATTCTGCAGAACTCTGCAGAAGTCTTTGAATTCCATTACAGTATTTTGAATTCTTCTAAAATCTTCAGGATTCACGTTGAATTTTTATAAATTCCTTCAAGTCTTTTCAATTCTGCAGATTTATCTCGATTTATTAGATTTTAAATGTTATCTTTTGAATTCTCTTAAAGATTTCAGAGATTTCTCTTCAAATATTTGGGATATTACTTGATTTATTTTTAATTTTCTAAATTTTTCTCAAAACATGGAAGTCTTTTCAACTATTTCCAAATTCAGCAACTTCTCTCGGCGCGTGAACTGCTACTGGACTAGGATTCACACGTTTTTTTTAGTTCTGCAGAATTCTGTATAAATCTTTGAATTGACTTGAATACATTTGAATTTTTAGAAATATTTTTGAATTTTCGTGAAATATTTAGACTACATGTTGAGTCATATTGAATTCCATAGAGTCTTTTGAATTCTGCAGAATTCTCTAGATATCTTAGAATTCATTAGTAATCTTCGGAATTCTTCTGAAGATTTCTGAATTCTCTTGAAAATTTTATGATGTAATTTTGTTTTATATTTGATTTTCTGAATTCTTCTGAAATCATGGAATTCTTTTCAGCTATATCCAAAATCATCAACTTTGGTTGCCGGTAAATTACTAATAAATTAAGATTTACACGTTTTTATTTTAAATTTGCAGAGTTCCAAGAAATCGAGAGAATTCTGCAGAGTTTAAAAGACCTAACGGAATTTACAGTAATTAAACATGAATTCTAAAGATTTTAGAGGAATTTAGAGGAGTTTTGGAACATTCAAAAGATTTCAATTGAATTCAAAGACTTCTGAAGAATTGAAAAAGACGAGTGCATCTTAATTCAGTAGTAGTCGACCATTGACCAAAGGTGATGAATTTGGGAATAGTTGGAAAGAATTGCATGTTCTGCGAAAAATGCAGAAAATCAAAAATAAATCAAGTTACGTCGTGAGTTATTCAAGAAAGTTCAAAGATCCCCAAAAGAATGCCAATCTTTTAGAAAAATTCAGAGAATTCAAATCATTTCATTGAATTCTACATTCATCAGGGACTTTCACTTATTATTTGCAATAATGTACGAATTATCTAGGCTCATTGAAATGATATGTTTCACTCTCTCCAAATTTCGGAGAGAATAGCCTACATTTCCATTTTTTCCATGCACCGAATTTCGGTCAGCCATTATTTTATCTCGAGCATGTTTGAATATTATAATTAATGTTTTGAACCAGAAATAATTTGAGTCTTTTCAATTTGATTTTTTTTCCTATCCGCCATCACAAGGAACGACAATACTCCTGGGACACATCACATTATGTTCCGACTTGTATACGGAGTTAAATGGATGTTATCAATGTGAAATCTACTTAAAATTCTAATAAGAAATTCCACTACTTTCAATTAAGAGATTTCTTACAGAATTTTTCAGGCGTCGCGTTATGTCCCGATCTCTATAGGAATATATGTAAAGTGCGCCGAAGAAAGGGGGCTTACTCTGGAAAGCGAGATTTTTCAGGACTAGCGGTCGAAGTCGACCCGATAGACGCGACTTTCGGGAGAGAGGGAAGAAGGGACTAAGGAAATCTTCCCTCTCCACTTGCCACTACATTCTCACGCATATAGCGGCTCTGCTCACGGACGGGGTATAGATGAGACGCGGAGATGTAGTGGTGAGTGGTGGGAGGTATTTTGCGGGATCTCGAGCTCTCGAGCGAAAGCACGATTTCGCGGGTACCTATCAACTCAATCATTAGTAATAATAACGCTCGGAATTTTTTTTCGATGGTTTCATTAAAAAGAGCAACTCAAAAACTATCGAAAGGTGTAAAAACCTCGATTTCCATTTTTTTAGAGTAAGCCCCCTTTCTTCGGCGCACGTCACATATGTATATGGATTTTTCAAAAATGTATTCCATATGAAATTCCAAACAGAAATTCTAGCAGGTTCAATATAAATATATATATATATATACACACATATATACAGGGTGTCCCAGACCCAAGTGTCCGGACTCATATAGCCGTATAAAAATAAAAAAAATAAATCGAAAATTCCTTTTTCAAAAATTCAGTTGAAGCTTTAGTTTTTGAGTTATAAAATATTTAAGCTGGTCCAATCAGGAGCGCCGTATAAACAGCCGTGTTTGCGTGAACGGGATTCCAACGTAGTATTCTCTCGTCGCTAACCCCACCTCTACGCTCGCTTCGATGACACTGCGCTGGAATCCCGTTCACACACACACGGCTGTTTACACAGCGCTCCTGATTGGTCCAGTTTAAATATTTTATAACTTGAAAACTAAAACTTCAACTAATTTTTGCAAAAGGAATTTTCTATTTATTTTTTATATTATTATACGGCTATATAAGTCCAGGCATTTGAGTCTGGGACACCCTGTATATATATATATATATATATATATAGATATAATTAAAAAAAAAGTTAAACAACCACCGCAGGGTACCACTAAGAGCAACTGCCATCTAAAAAGAAAATGTCAAAAGCCCCCAGTAGAACCGCGGTAAAATACACCTATGGCCACGTCTCACATCCGTGAGATGGGTGGTCACAGGGCACGACGAAATCACAACGACAGGCCGGCGAAACCCTCGTGTGTCTTGAGGACACGAAGCGACCCAAGGATGACAGCTTTCTGCATCCATCTCGCAAGAGCCTTCGCATATTTTTGGCACGCGGGTATGGCTTTAAGGTTACGAACTAGCGATAATTTCACACCTCCGAGAGCACCTATCACAAGAACAATTACTCGTACCGAATATTTTGGCTACAGTCGACGCAGCTCTCTTTTAAGGTCTTGATATCTCTCCTCTTTTTCTTTCTCCTTTGCAGTGATGTTGTATTCGGATGGAGCCGAGAATTCGATCACGAATATAGTTCGTTTCTCGAAGTCTTGGAGAACAATGTCAGGCCTCGAGTGCGGAACGGAGACTGCTGCCCGAAAATCGTAGTTCCAGAAAATCTGGCACTTCTCGTTTCGGATAATTGACTCTATATCCCTTGGAGCGTTCGGCAGGGCAGGGTCGCGACCAACACCGTAATAGCGACAAAGGTGGTAATAAAGTACTCTTAGGGCCGCATTATGTCTACAGATATACGTTGTTCCTGCGTGGGTGGGACACCCCGATAGTATATGTTCTAGGTACTCAGCGTGTGCATGACACGCTCTGCACCTATCACTGGGAACTTCTTGACATAAAATGCGGGCGCGGTATGCTAAGGTGGAGATTACACCGTCCTGGCATGCGAAAATAAAGCCCTCTGTACCTGAATTGAGCCCTGATGATTTGAGGAAAGAAAAAGTTTGCTCCTTCGACAAGGACTGTTTTTCTACATTTCTGTGAAAGTTTCCGTGCATTTGCTTGTCGAGTAGCTCTTGGTGAAATTTTCCAACCTCTGCTTTCTTTACTTCGGCTTTTAGACGTGAAGCATCTAGATGGAGTAATGCACTTTCATCACTTCTGATGTTAAAATTCAGGCCAAGGGTCTCAGCAGCTTGCTCCGCGGCTTTGTAAAGGAACGCCCCTTCGCCAATCATCTCGTGGTTTCTGACCATCTTTAGGAGAGGATCTCTGCCATTCGCAACGATGTAAGCTGTACTCAAAACAATTCGGTTATGAAGACACTGGAGATTCAGAAGTCCGCGTCCGCCTTGCTGGCGTGAAATGTATAATCGCGGAACTGACGAATTGATACGCAAGCTTTTATGCATATGCATGATCTTACGCGTGGTGACATCAAGGGCCTTAAGCTCGTTCTTCGTCCATTGAACCACCCCAAACGAGTAGAGTAGAACCGGGACGGCAAGCATGTTAGTCGCAGATACCTTGTTCAACGCCGACAGATTGGAAGACCAAATCTGTCAAAGAAGATGCTTGTATCTGCTTCGGAGAGACTCCTTCACTGATGTTACGTCCTGAATGCGGCTTTGAGGCACGCCCAGGTATGTATAGGTCTCTCCAGTGTTAAGATGTCTAATAACACTTATATCCACAAGATCAGGGTCCTTGGGAACGCCAGTAATCTTTCCTTTCTTCAAATGAATTTTGGCACACTTGTCCAAACCAAAGTCCATCCCAATCTCTCCTGTGTAGTTCTTGACGATATTTAAAGCAGTTTGAAGTTTGCTTTTACCAGCGGCATAGATCTTCAGGTCATCCATATAGAATACATGAGTGACCTTATGCTCACGCTGATTAGTGTCGCCACAGAGGTATCCAGGAGAATTTCGTAGTGCAAGAGATAGAGGCAAAAGTGTGATGCAAAAAACCAAAGGGCTCATACTATCCCCTTGAAAGACGCCCCTCTGGAAGGTGACGTTGTTCGTCGTCAGACGATAATTCCTAGATGAGATGGTAAATCTAGTTTTCCAAAGAGGCATCAATCTCTCTATGCATCTCACTATGTGTGGATGTACCTTCAAGCTTTCCAACAGACAGATGATAAGTCTATGAGAGGTTGAATCAAAAGCTTTCCGGTAGTCAATCCAGGCCATTGACAGGACGCGCTGATGGACTGTAGCGTCTTTACAGACACACCTGTCAATCAGCAGGTTCTCTCGACAGCCTGCTACACCTT
>CAKNXH010053779.1:565-32722 GCA_932178445.1 Andricus quercusramuli | reverse complement strand
CATTGATCAAAGAGAATATTATCAAAAATAATAATAAATTGTTTAAACAATTATGTTCGTGAACCTAAATTAAGTATTACTCATTATAATTTAAAAGTGAAGGAAAAGCGGAAGATTTAAGAAAAAACTGCATCTTTTTAGCATTATTCTAAGAGAATATGATTATAAATAATAATAAATGGTACAGATTATATTTCTGTTAAATTTAATTGACTGTCGCCTCATTCTAACTGAACAGTTGATAATAAGTTCAAAAATGCAGAAGAACCGCGACTTTCTAATTCTATTCTAAGAGGAAAATGCTAAAAACAATAATAAATTGTTTAAAAAATGTATGTAAACATCTAGTTATCAGTAGAAAGTAGTATTCTATGTATTAGAAACAAATAGTATTTAAATAAACAGCAAAAAAATCATATATTAGTGACAAAAAGCACAAAAAAAAACATTTTTTACTGATGGGTTTTTTTGGGACCCTATAAAACAGACTTTTGGAGATGATATTCTAAACATTAATTATCCATTTGTCTTTTATAGCCAATTGTAAAAGAATGTTGAGTTTTAACTTGATTTATTTAATATTTATGATTCTGAATAAAATTTATAAAAACGTATTGTTTCTTTTGGGAAATACGTGTTAAAATTGTGTACATACTTTTTGAAAAAAGCGTTCATTAATTACGTAAGGATGACTTTAGAATTTTAGATTTGCCATACTATTTGCGTAGAAGCATATAAAACACGGAAGTAACATCCCGAATACAAGTTCTTGTCATTCTAATTGATGATAATTGATTAAAATATAGTCTCCTAATATTTTACCTGAACAGCTGCAATTCCAACAAAGGCGTTAAGGATGTTATCAAACGTCTTTGGATCCTTGTTGGTCAGAATATCATAAATGTCAACACCACGTGGCTTAAGAATAGCGTCACATTTACGTACAGCTTCTGCGAAGACTGGCAATCGCAAGAGTGCCTCTCCTGTGAATTAAAATCGATGATAGCAAACACATTTTCTTGGGTCTGAACAGGAAATTATTTTTTAGGACAAAATATTTACCCATGCCAGGCCACTGAGAACCCATTCCAGCGAATACGAACCAGACTGGTCTTTTGTTTCCCGAATAATGCTGGACTTCCTTAATCGGACTACTTCCAACATCCCGACCACCAACGATCGTGTAGCCTCTGTACAAATGATTTGAAATGTCTTCGCTATGAATATCGTGCAGCAGTCTGACTTGCTCCACATCTACTGGACGGCTCTCAACCTAAAATAAATTCAGAAACTAGTCATAATTTCAGTTTCTTCACTTAGAATAATTTAATATGATCATTCAAAATTTTCTAGAATCTTCTTTGAAACCTACATCGCCTAGGATTGAGTGAACTGCCTCATCAGTACGTCCAGAAACAGCAACAAGCCTTGGTAAGTCATCCTTGGGTGCTCCGCCGTTGATCTTCTCCTTTGTATTGGACTTCAGCAAAACGTGGGCGTTGGCTCCACCAAAACCGAAGGAATTGATACCAACATGGCCACCATTCCAGGGTGTCAATTCACTAATGACCTGGAGGCGTCCCTCTTCCAGAGCCTTGACACCTTCCCTTGGTCGTTTGTAATGCAAATTCGGAGGTATTTGGCCAGTCTCCATCGCTATAACCACCTTTTGAAAACATTCAATTATGAGAACAAGCGGATAAGACTGAAGCACAGTGGGACAATAAAAGTTTTCTGGACAAATCAGTCTGGAGCTTACAATTTTGATCTGGTTTGAGAATTTTTTTAACATGAAAGGTAATTAAATTTCAAAGAGATTTGTTAGAGCCGATGTTTGGAAAAACATCATGAAATCAGTGAAGACGCTCCTTACAAATAATATTCAGCAGGTCATAACATTTTAAAAACTTCGTTTATTTTTATATTAACCAATTAATTAATGAATGTGCTACTTCCAGATCAGAAATACTAGGAGATATTATTTTTTAATTGTGTGTGGAGAATATACGTTAAAGCAATGCTAAGATCCCGTTTTTAAAATTCTTAAGTAATTGATAATTTTATACACTTCAATAACCAAACACATATCTTAGCTAATCCGTGTTCTAAATTCGTTCCTTTAACAAAAATTATCAAAATTTTGTCGGAAATAAATAATATGTACGATTTATTATTATTTAATAACATTTGTTAATTCTTTAAGTAAATTTGATCAAGAAATACATATTGTCGTCAATTTTAAACCGACAGATTTTGTTTTTCCAGTGGAATCAATGTCAAATTACTTAGGAAAATCCTTCGCTTATGATACTTTACCAACCAACAGTAATTGTTTATTTTATAAATATTGAAATGAATAGATTTTATCAGGCGACAATATCTGGCATGCATTTAAATTAATAT
Organism: Andricus quercusramuli; assembly: GCA_932178445.1. Classification (NCBI taxonomy): domain Eukaryota; kingdom Metazoa; phylum Arthropoda; class Insecta; order Hymenoptera; family Cynipidae; genus Andricus; species Andricus quercusramuli. The sequence continues at coordinate 30,319 of CAKNXH010053779.1, read as the reverse complement.
TTATAAAGAACTATGAATTTTCGTCAATTCTCAACCAGCAGTTTTCGTTTTTACAACCAAATTAACTCTAAATAACTTGGAAAATCCTTTTCGTATGATACGTTATCATTGAACAATAATTTTTCATGCTTAAACAAGTTTATAAACAAATTCACGACTTGACTACCTTTAAACGAATTGAATTATACATTTTATAAACGAATACAGATTTTCGTCAACTTTCAACAAGCACATTTCGTTTTTTCAACGGAAATAATTCTAAATAACTTGACCATATATACCTTTCTTATGATATTTTGTCAACATGCTACAATTTTTTTATGAACAATTTCACAGAATAATCCACGATCACGTAATTTTTTAAGAGTGAGAAACTGTTTCTTTAAACAATTTAAAGTTTACTATCTATGGTGACTTTAGCTGCAGTGCTTACGCTTATTCATCTAACTGTCTTTCAATCTTTACTCTGTATTTATAAAAGTTATTTTGATAAATAATAAAGATTGTCGTCTGGCAAAGTCTCCTAATAAATGAGGTCCTTTTTGAGTCACTGACAGTTGATTTCATAAAAAATGATATCCATTTTTTGACAAGTAGACAAGTTGTAAATTTGTTTATAATATCGTTTAAAAAATAAAATCTGTATTTTTTTATCACTTTTATTTAAATGAAGAACAAATATTGTCGCCTGATGAAGTTTTCTGATAAATACGGTCCTTTCTGAGTCAATAGCTGTCGATTTCGCAACAAAAACCCACATTCATTTGTTTATAAGTAGTCAACTTGTGAATTGGTTTATAAAATCGTTACTAAAATTGTAATAAAATGAACAACTACTATTGATTGATAAAGTATCATCAGCAAAGGATTTTTCCAAGTTATTTAAAATTTATTACACTGTTAAAACTAAATGTGCCAGTTGAAAATGCAAGAAAATCTATATTAGTTCATCAAATTTATTTGAATAAAGAACAAATGTTGTCGCCTTACAAAGTATTCTAATAAATAAGATCCTTTCTGAGTCAATAGCAGTCAATTTTGTAACAAAAACAACATATATTTGTTTATAAGCAGTCAAGTTGTGAATTTGTTTATAAATTTTTCATAAAATTAACAATCATTATTCATTGATAAAGTATCATAGCGGAGGATTTCTCCGAGTTACTGGAAATTTATTCTATTGAAAAACGAAATCGGCCAGTTGAAAATGCATACAAATCTGTATTTATTTATAAAATTTATTTAAATAAGGAAGAAATATCGTCGCCTTATGAAGTTCTCTAATAAATAAGATTCTTTCCAAGTCGATAACAGTCGATTTTGTAACAAGAAACAACATCTATTTGTTTCTAAGTACTCAAGATGTGAATTTGTTTATAAAATTGCTTATAGAATTCACTATTATTATTGATTGACAAAGTATCATGAGTGGAGGATTTTTCCAAGTTATTTAAAATTGATTATGTTGGAAAAACGAATTCTGCTGGTTGAAAATTGAAGCAAATCTGTATTTGTTTATCATATTTATCGAAACAATTAAGAATTATTATCAGGTATTAAAAATTCATGTATATTATTTAGTGTGGACACATTTTCGAACAATTTTGTTAAAGGAACGAAGTATTTAGAGCGTGAAATGGATAAGGTATGCATTAGTTTATAAAATTAACAATTACTTTTGATTAAAACAAAATGAAAAACAAAGCATTGTTCATTTTTTAACATAAACATAATGGTTTTTTTTTCTTATTATTGTAAGCTTATGGATATTATTTGTAAGGAGCGTCTTGACTGACATCATGATGTTTTACACAAATATAAGTTCTTGCAAAAAATGAGTTCGTTTTGCCTAATATGTCCAGGAAAGCTTGTTTCGCCCCACTATACGACGGATTGATCACTCTTGAAATTTGGTGTAAAAGCCTTCGCGAAATCTTTGAAATCTTAGTGAAATCTTCTGTAATCGTTTGACATTTTTTTTAACATTCTGAAATCTTTGAAATCTTTTGAAATCTTTTAAATATTTCGTAATCATTCAAATCTGTTTCGATCTTTGAAATTCTGAAATCTGATGTACACCCTAAAGCCGAGTGGTCAACCCCTTGGATGAGACAAAATGCTTCTCCTCTCTCAAAGTATTTGTAACAGAAAATGTGTTTACCTTTGCTACGGAACAAAGACCACTCGCGGGCTCAGAGTGACCCATATTGGACTTAATGGACCCAATCTTCAAGGGAGTTTTACGTCCAGTGCAGAAAACTTTATCCAGAGCATTTACTTCTTCAGGGTCTCCTACTTTTGTACCAGTTCCGTGAGCTTCGACGTAATCCAGAATAGTCGGAGGGATTCCACAATCTTGATAAAATTCTTGAAGGAGAACGCCCTGCATGACACTGGATGGGAAAGTGATTCCCTGTTCTTTGTAACCATCGCAGTTTGTTTTTGCATAGACAAAGGTTGCGTATACTCTCTTGGCGTCTTTGGCTTTTTGAAGATAAACTATGGAGATGGCCTCGCTACGGGTGTATCCGTTGGCGTCTGCGTCGAAGGACTTGCAACGACCGTCAGGTGACAAGACACCTATTTTGCAAAGCATTTTGTTACTCTGTTGATAAAACTGCATGCTTAGATGTTTAATATTCAAATTTAGAATCAAGAAACTGGATTTATTGCCTTTTTGAAATTTAAGAATACAGATTAGAGGCCTCCGACTCATTTTAGAGAAGAAGTTAGTGCCTCACAGCAATAGAATATACCGGTACCGGGATACCCCATTCAATCTCATTTATCTTCCAGGTTACCCCAGGGATAACCAGTAGAATATCTGGGATATCTATGGGACGTTTCTGGGATATTCAGATGTTCAAAGTAGGATATTAAACGTCCCATAGACATCCCAGATATCCTGGGGATATCCCAATTTCCTCCTTGCAGGATATCCAACGGGTTATTCCTGGGATATTCCTGGGACAACCTGAGAGATAAATGGGATCGAATGGAACATCTCGGTACATCCTACTGCTGTGAGGGATGTTGAAAGTGCCAAAAATTTTAAAAAATAGTGTTATAAAATGGTTCAAGTATTAAACTTATGCGCAGTCCGAATTTAAAAGTCTGAAATCAAAAAGTGTGCAATGGAAAATTAACTTTATTTTTTCAGCAAAATTCAAGTATTGAGAATGAACTTCAATGTTAAGTTTAAATGTTATTCTTTAGTCTATGAATCAAAATTACTACTTATTAATTGCAGGATTCACAGTCTATTCCCTATTCCCCCCTTTTTCTCGTTTTTCTACTTGAATGCGAACTGAATTAATAGATCCCCATAAGAAAATCGAACTATTTTTGGTTAAAAGTTCAGTCTTTTTGGTTTTCTTTTGGTCTTCTATTGGATTGTTGGTTAGGAAATCCTCTTTTTTGGTACACATTTTATTATCTGGTTACGAATTGAATTATTTTGTTGAAAATCAATACATTTTGTTAAAGAGTCATACTTGTTGGTAGGAAATTTAACTTTTTTGTTGGAAGTTCATCTTTTTGGCTTGAAAATTCAAAAAATTTATTGCATTTTTTTTCTTTTTTTACTAACACATTTTTTTTTTGTTTGGAAATTATAATACTTTCTTTCGGTTTAAAATTAACTTTTTTGTTGAAAATTCAATTGTTTTTCTTTAATGATTTTATTTTTGGCTTTCGAATTCAACAGTTTGATACAAAATTGAATTATTTGTTTGAAAATGTATCTATTTTGTTGAAAATTCGTCTGTTTTGGTAGAAAATCATTTTTTTCAATTGCAACTTTATGTTTGAAAATTAATATGTTTCAGTTGAGGATTCAAGTATTTTGTTGCAAACTTATTTGTGTTGGTTTGATAGCACTGTTTTTCATTTTGAATTAAAATATTTTACTGTTGAAATATCAACTATTACATTTTTCGTTAAAAATTAATTTTTTTAGGAAGAAAATCCAACTCCTTAATATTTTCATATGAAAATTGAACTATTTCTATTTAACTATTTTAAACTTAGCTGTTTTTATTTCATTTCCATTTTAACTTCATTCCACTACTTTAAAATGTAACTGATTGATTAAGAATTTGTATTATCGGGTTTAAAATTAAACTTTTTTGTAGAAAATTAAACTGTTTGTAGAAAATCCGTTTTTTAAATTGAAAATTAATTCTCTCGAACGGAAATTGAACTACTCTGTTTTTGGTTGAAAATTAATATTTTTAAGTTTAAAAATTCAACTAGTTAGTCGAAAAATTTCAGAAACGAAAAAAACATAAACTATGTAAAAACTAATCAAATAAAATTTTGAATAAAATCATGTCCGTTGTTCAAACTATTTCGTTGAAAATTTATGTAATTTATTGAAAATTTGTCCTTTTTGGTGAAAAATTAATCCTTTTGGTTATAAATTCAACTGTTTAAATAAAAGTTTATGTAGGGGAAACCTCCCTACAGTAGATAATGATTTACAGTAGATAATCTTAATTAACTGGAAAACTGACAACAAATGTTCATTACTTTTGTTAGTATAACGTTTCAGCAAGGATACTATATCCTCTGACGAACTTTTATTGAAATTTCATAATTAATTAATGCGTGAGAGCAAAAAATTTATTTTTAACCTGAAAAAAAAATTTCACCTATTCTTTATTCATACTTTTTAACTTAATGAAACATTTTCATGACATCTTAATACATTAGAATCGAAGATTGAAGTTTAATGAACAATATTTATAAATACAAAGTGTTTTTTCTTCAATATTTATAAATATTTAAGGACATTTCATTGAATATTACATTTTCCAACAGTAGATAACCAACAGTAGATAATCGGAAAATTACAAGAAATGTCTGTGTCAAAATTGGCAGCTCTGCGACTGTCTCGCAGTTGTTTTAAATTAAAGGTTGTGTTTGTTTGTTTATTTTGATTTGTGAAGTTTTTAAATTCAAATTATTTCAAATGATAAAGTAAGAAAATAATGTAAATTATTATTTATTAAAAAGCTCATAAATTTTAATTGTGTTTCAAGGAGCCTTTCGGAAAAGGTATAATTTTTTGGATTAAGGTACGTACAAAAACTGCACTTTTCTGTCATCGCAAGTCAGGTTAAATTGTATGAAGATTAAACATCTTGTACCAATCGCACCAACCTTACGAAATATCAGAGATAAAAAAATGTCAATAATTTAAACTTTTGCGTTTTTTGTAAAATTATCGTAGTTTCAAGTATTATTTACTCAATGAATTGATTTTAATTGTAAGTATACTAATAATAAATTATAATTATCCAGAATCGAGTATTCTAACTTGCCCAGGAGCAATACCAGAAACAATTATCTATTGATGGACAAAGGTGTCAAAATCGTACCATTGACCAGGTCTAATAAAAAAGTTTAATACAGCTAATTGATTAATTTCGTGATATTTTTTTCTATAAGAATACTTAATTAAATATGTAAGCTTTATTTAACAACGATCATCTTTCTTTAATTTTGGAAACTGATGCAGTTAAATGCTGTTGATTTTTTCCCTATCTACTGTAGGGTGGTCTCCCCTATTCTGTTGAGAAATTCATCCTCTTTAGTAGAAAATTCAACTGTTGGGTTGAAAATTCAACCGTATTGTAGAAAGCTCACGTTTTTGGTTGAAGATGCAACTTTTTGGTTGAAAATTAATCTGTTTTGTTTGAGGATTCAACTATTCCATTGGAAATACGTCCTTTTTTGTTCACTTCAATTGTTTTTGATTTAAAATAAAAATATTTTTTTTTTGGTTCACGAAATCAACTATGACATACATTTTTTGTTTGTTGAAAATTTACCTTTTCTGCACAAAAATTTAACCACTTGGTTGAAAGTTAAACTACTTTGTTAATACATAAGAAACATCAAGATTTTACCACCCCCTGCCCAAATCGTCAATCGTTATTTTTGGATGAGCCCGACATAAATTCCCGAAAACAACTTGGTCGGCAAAAATTACGTAAGATAGGGAGGGGGCAAAACTTACGGATTGTAACGACGGGTGTTTCGAAATATTAAAAAAAGAACTTTACGTGACCTATGCCGGGCCTCTAATTAGCTATTGAGACAATTTTCCTATATGTTGTGATTTGCTGAGATGGTGAACATATTATTTTAGCCAATTGAAGAAGTTCAACAATATTTTTCAAGGAAAGTAAAGAAATAGTGCCATTAGGAGACAATTGTACAAACATAGTGTCTTTAGTGTGGAATCTGCGAGTATGAATTAATTGTAGATAAGCTGCCGTGCCGCCCCTAAAAAATGTCCGCCCTAGGCCATGGCCTGTATGGCCTCTTGGGTCATTATGCCACTGATGGACTGACTCAAGGATTTCCTCGAGGATTTTTTCAATAAGGATAATGTATTTTGTATTTATTTTACGTACCAAGACGAGAAAATTGGAGGGATACATAGGGGTGAAGACAAAGATTGGCACCCCCGACAATGGCAGCATCACATAGTCCATCACGAATTGCTCTGTAGGCATGTTCCATGGCAAACAAACTGGAACTACAAGCTGAGTCGACAGTGTAACTGGGACCAGTAATTCCCAGCCAGTAAGAAATTCGATTTGCAAGCATAGCTCGACTGCATCCTGTTATACCGAAACCATTAACCTGGAAAAGTAATAGTTTGTTATTAGATGATTAGGCTAAAAAACTTGAAGGTCCAGAAGAAAATAAATTAAGAAGGATTGAATTGAATGAGGGTTCCGAAACTCATGAGATTACATATGTACTATATGTGTAATTGCGATTAGATAGATTAATTTGACCAAACAAAAATATGAATTACGAAGGCTCCCAAAAATATTTCGAAATGAAAAATGGCTACATTTGATATTAGTTTTCTTCTTTTAAATTACTCTCAAGGGTGAAAAATGATACTTACTCACATTTTAAAAATGTTTATTTGTCACTTTTGAAAAAATCGTGTATCTTTCATTCGACACTTTTGTTTTAAAGAAAAAACAATATTCTAGCATTTTATACTTTGAAGGAAATTACGTTTTTCAGATATACTTTACTTTCACAATTTTACTATTTGAATTTATTAAACTACTTATATAAACAAGTATTTCTCCACATGTTTTTAGACTATTACAGCATATTTGTATATTTTTCGCTAGGCTCAGAGGAAGGGAAAATTATCTACATTTCTTATGCAAATGTACAATGAAATCAATTAGCGTTTGAAGAATTGATTTAGAAACTAAAAAGTCCGTTTTATTATCTCAGCAATGCATGTAAAGCAAAGAGAGTTTTTTTCAGGATAACACGATAAATGTAAAATCGAATAAGTCGAGAGGTCAATAGTATCAAAATGCGAACAGGAAATAAGTATTCGACTAATACGTTGGTGGCTTTGCGAATACCTTGATTCGTCCGCCTAACCAAATAATTTCTTGCATGAATTTGAATACTATTAATCTCTTGACTTTTCACTTTTTTGCTTTGAAATATAAAAGTAAATACTAATTGTGACAGTATTTGTAGCATTACCGTTAATGCTAATTACATTCTAATATAAGGATCTCAAGTGGTCGATATATGTTATACATATATTAATTCAACAGTTGAAGAAAAATAGAAAAAGATATATTAATGATGTAATGGACGTAAAAAATTAATTAAATTGGGATGAGAATGTAAAACAATAGTTTGAAGCTCAGTACAATCAGTACAAAATTGCTAATTCGGATCCTCTTATAATTGTAACCATTTTGAATAATAAAGCTTTGAGAATTAAATCATTTTATGTGAGTGCCTACCAAAATGATATAATAATAGGTTATCTACTAAAATCATAAAAAAATTCCCTGGCGATTTCAGGTATCTCTATATTTTTCCATTTTCCTAAGCAATTGTGACCCTATAGTCTTTTAAAGCGTTTCATAATACTTTAATAACGCCAATTTTATCGACCTGCGAATAGTTAAATTATATTTTTTATTACTTTTTATTGAAATATCCAAATAAGTAAATATACGATTTCAAAAATTTATTGCAAATAATGTCCTGGTAAATATCTATAGATATTTACCAGGACTAAAAAAAACATTGCACAATTATAATTGAGTAAAAATTGTCTTTTTAGGTGTAAAATAAGGTAATAATGTTTTTTCTTCATTTTTAAAGTAACTTTATAAATCCAGTGATATCCAGTACTACAAAATTAATTCTACAAATGAAAAAGCTCCTTCCCTCGAGAATTATTGAGTTTGAATTGAAGAAATTTCAAAATTGAAGAAATTTACTATTAAAAACATGATGACTTGCCAAATATAAAAAAAAGATCGAAATCTTAAATAAAGTTTTCAAGGTTTAGTTAATTATATAAAGCTGAAACCCCTCAAAATTTGTAAATTTCAAATTTGATTATTCGAATTTGAATCATATCAGATTTAAAACGTATAAAATCTAAGAATCTCATATTTTCAGAATGAAAACTGCACAGTTTTTCATTGGAAACCTTCGAAATTAAAATATTGGAAATTGAAGCCTTTGCAATTTATTAATTACTTACAAAATCGTGAATATTTAGAAGTTGAACTGTTAAAAATTGCATATCGCCCATGTTAACATATATTATATGGACCAAACAGTGAAGCTTGATTTTATTCAAATATTAAATGATGAAAATAATTTTTTAAATGGAGGATATTGAATTGCGATGTAAAGTTTGCTTTCTAAGCGTTTTATTACCTGCAGTTTTTCATAAAACCAGGTCTTTTCTGATTCCGAGAAACAGGCCCCAATAAAAACTCCTGTCCTGGTGCCTCGGAGATGACGTGGGTTGACTCCAGCATCGATAATTGCTTCGTAGGTGTGTTCCAAAAGCATTCGACACATGGGATCCATAGTATGTGCTTGCTTGAAGTGGACCCCAAAGAAGACGGAATCGAATTTTCCGACATTGTTTACTTTTCCAGTACGTTGGGGAATTTCGGGATGATCTAAAAATTTGTTCCGAATAATTTTTTGATCAATTGGAGAATACTCTATTATTTTTTATTAATTATTTGTAGTTGGATGTCAAATACAACATTTTTCGTATACCTTTTTTAAACAAAACTAATTGCAATAAGAGAAATTATTCCAGTATAATTAATTTTCTATTAAAGTATTTAATTAACACTAATTAGTCTATCAGTTTGATACTCTTTTTCAAGTTTTATTGTTACGATTCCAAGATTGGGGTTAATGTGGTATAATTGAGAAAGTTTTGAAAATATTTTTTTCCATTAAAAAAACATTGATTTCTGAGCTGATGTAGGACTAACAAAATGGAATACTTGCATGAATTGAAGACAATACATTTTTTAAATACTGCATAAACTTATAAGAATTGTAGTACATTCAACCAAACGTTCGAATGCCTGAACTCTAAGAAAAAATATTTTTGAGAAAGTACGGGAAACCCTATTCAAACAACTCTGTGACCTGGACAGATAAATCTAGAAAAAAGTGTTCCAGTCAATCCTGGCTGACTTGCTTGGAATTCTGATTGGCAGTACCTGAGCCAGTAATACCTCATTTCCCGCGAACAATTAAAAAAGGATACATTTTAAAGTTAAACAAGATATACATAAACTTATGTGAAAATCCTTCTCAATCAATTATAATCAACGTTTAGTGCGCTTTTAATTTAACAAGGAAAAAAGAATATTTAAAACTATACAACTACCCCATTAATTTTGAATGAAAATACTGATGTATTCTGCGATTATGTAGCTCATAAAACATTAATGGATATTAAAACTATAAGCAGTATTAAGCACATTGAGCTTTTGCAAAATCAAGCATGTTTAATTTTGTATTGCTAGAAGGAAAACGGAAAAATTATTCTGCGTCTCCTAACTGGTTTATAAACATGTAAAAGAGTTATAGTGTTTAGAACGTTCAATATTATATTGAAAATATATATTTACAATTTTGTAAGCGATCAATAATACTTGAACATCTTTTGAAGAAATAAAAAATAATCTTATTTACCTTAAATTCTAAACGTTAATCAATTATTGAGAATAGTTACATGCTATTATTTATTATAAAATACAATATTTTAACAAGTTTCCAGACAACATCGTTCGATAAAAAAGTTTTTGGCTATTCATTCGATCAAAAAAATTCATTTTATTTCTCTTCAAGAATCTTTTAATATAAATATAAATATTCTTCCAGGAGAAAAGAAAAGAGCGAGCGACATGCCTACAAAAAACTGTGAATACATTTATTAAAGTTGAATTTTTTCTTACTACTTTAGTCTTATAATTCCCGGAAGAAAACAAATAATTTGCAAATATAACGATTATAATGTTTGAAGTCAACACCCTTGTGCGAGACTAATTATTTATTATTGATAGATAAAGCTTTAAGTAAAATAATAAGTAAAATCGTTCTAGCTTAGTTAATTTATTTGAAGGAAACTTTTTATAAAAAAAACATTCTTTTAAATTTGTATAAACTGCTTGAAAACTCACCTAATTTCCATCGACGATCATCATCTGAGATAAGATCGACTTTGTTGAATAAATTTTCCTGGAAATGTTTAACGTTATCAGAATCCGGAAATCTTCCAGCAATACCGGAAATGACAATTTCCTCCCCTGGATCTTGAGCTGCAAGTCCCCTGTTTTTGCAAACTGTTTTTCCACTCATCTTTCAGGCTAGATATCCAAAATTAGCCTAAATGAGCACCACTAATGATCGTTTTTCACTTTTAACACCACATTAATCAAATCCAAACTATCGTTTTTATCTTTCCTACTGGCAATGAGGCCCGCGCAAGACTGAGCAGTTTTTTACAAGTCCTTTTATAAACAGCGGTCACCCCCACTTGAAAAAATTGGAGCCAAGTCCCAATCTCCTTCAAACTTATTGGAATCGAAATTTAATTTGATTCGACATTAACCCCAGTGTGGCCTTGCACAGTTAATTAGATATGCACTGCAGGAAGCAATTCAGTTTTTTAAAATGGTTACAACACTTTAGCGTTTGCGCTGAAAAAAAGGTAGATTGCTATTCAATATAGTTATGTTGATTGATAAAATATGGACTTAATGGATTGCATTATATAATTTATATAAATGAATCCATCAAATCTATATTTTAAATGATTCAGAACTTCATTTATGGAGAGGCAGTACTTCTTGAATTTTATTAATGTAACAGGAAAAAAATATAACAACTACGGTATATTTTTTTCTTGAAGCTTTTAAGTTCTTATTCAGTAATAGGCGAAAACTTCACAACTCCTAGTAAATATCAGCCCTTTTTTGATAAAATAGAAGTTTTGATAATTTGAATAATATTTAACATTTTAAATTCAAGCCTACATTTTATAAACTTAATACGCATTTCATTCTTAAACACATTAGCGTAACAAATTTTAAATTTGAATTTGAAAATCAACATTTTTACACTTTAAGTTTCCAGTTCAATCAACTTTTGAAAGCTTGGCTCGACTAGAAGGCTTAGAAAAAGTCGCATTAGTCAAAATAATAACTTTATTTATTTATGAATATAGTGTTATCAAAATAAACTTTACTGTTAAAAAACATTTTTAACAATAGTCACTCAGCTTGAAGGATTTTAACTCTGGGTTTAGAATATTTCTTTCTAAACTGTTAAACTTGTTAACTTGGATTATTTTCGAATGAGAAAAGTTCGTAATTTACATTTATTTTGAACTTCAGGAATATTCATTTTGAAAATTTAAAAATTGAAATAATATATAAATTCTTTAAATTAAAATAGTATGGATACAAAATTGCATTCAATAAGCAACGCTTTAAATTTCTAATATTTTCCAACAAAAAAGATTGAACTTCCACCAAATAGTTGCACATGTAAGCCAAAAAGGCGAATACAAAAAAACAGTTGAATTATAAAGACGGTTGAATTTTCAACAAAAAATTTCATTTTCAACCAAGAAAGATGAATTTTTTTACAAAAAAAGATGACTTTTAAACAAAATAATTGAATTTTCAACTAAAATTATTTTTAACCAAATAGTTGCATTTATAAACCAATAGTTGAACATTCAATCAAAGGAGACGGATTTTCAATAGGATAGATGAATTTTTAATCAAATGGTTAAATTTCTATGCCAAAAAGACACATTTTTTATAAGACAGCTAAATTATAAAAACAAATTTTAACCTAAAAGATGAATTTTCCATCATTAAAGAGGAACTTTCAATTTAACAGTTAAATTTTTAACCAAAAAGAATGAACTTTCAAACAAAAATAGTTGCATTTTCTTATTAGGTTCTAAATTTGCACCTCAGCAAAGGCGCCTCGGCGGTTCCAGCCAGACGCATGTCAGTGGTGCTGACAGAGCTTTCCCTAATCCAATAACCCTGGTTACACAAGGAAAAGATTAGTGTCTTGTTAGTGTGCGGTACCATATACAGAGTGTCCACGCCAGGGCTTACCGAAAATTATGCAACCCGTCTTACACGCCAATGCTATTCTTATGGCCGTGTGCAGCGGGTTGCATACTTTTTGGTAAGCCCTGGCGTGGACACTATATATAAAGGGCCGCTCGAAAAAATGCCAAGGGCATGCACAGCCGTCAAGGGTACGGATGCGATCTTGGGCTCTGCCTCTGCTCCAGGGATCTCAGTGCTATTAAGGCGAGACTCGGGACAGAAGCAAAGAAAGGCTAGAGGTGGTTATTGCCTCGGCTTCTTTCCTGGGCGATGCTGAGAGACCCCTGCCTCCCAGAGAGGTGGGGACTCTATTTCGGCACTGCCAGGAGAACAGGATTCCTCTGCTTGGGATGTGATGCTAAATTCTCACCATACAGCGAGGGGGAGCATAAACATCAATGAGAGAGGGAGAGATTTAATCGAATACCTAGCAGGCACTCTGCTGGGGATTCTGAATCGGGGTGATAGTCCCACATTCCAATTAAAAAACAGGAGTGAGGTTCTCATTTTACTCTACGCTCGGATGAACTGAGGAGTAAGGTAGTGGGCTGAAGATTCTCCAATGAGGAGTCTCTCTAGGACCACAAATTGAGACTCATATAAAGAGGAACTTAAAGGGAGGCTTGTGGAATTCCCCACAAGCTGTAGTACCAATTGATGAGTTAGAGCATGCCGCGATTTTCTGCGAAGGACTCTGACTACATCATGTGAGAAAAATTGCCTTACACGCACAATTAAATCTAGTTAAGGAGCAGAACAGGAGGATTCGAGGGGCTTCTGGCAGGAATCGAAAGACATTCCGGAAAAATCGAGGGTCCAGAAGATCGTGGCAAAAACCCCGGAAGCTCGTCTCGGGCTAATGAGGCTCAATGTAATGGTAAGTTTGCCGAAGATGAAGAAACAACGCTGAATCACTTTATGGAAGTTCGCTTCCTGGGTCTTTACGAATGCGAACCGATGAAGAGCAGGACGGCTGGGGCCAAGCGATGGAGAAGGCCGATTAGAATTTCGCTGCTGAGTTCGATGATAACAAAAAGGTGGAATGGGCCGTAGGGTCCTTCTGTCCCTTTAAATTACCAGGGGAGAATGGCATCTATTCAGCGCTTTTACAAAAAGGCATACATTTCATCGTTCCTCCACTGACGAAATTATTTAGGGCAAGTATTGCCTCAAAACACGTGCCATCGGCATGGAAGGATAGTAGAGTGACCTTCATTCCCAAACCTGGAAAGGAGGCTTACAACCCAGCTGAGAATTTCTGTACAGGAACCTCGAAGGATCCTCTACATGTTCCTGTACACGAACCTGCACACGAACCCCTACAGGTAATCCTGACTGTTCCTGTGCAGGAATTTGGCGAAGGAAACTGTACATGATCCTGCAAAGGAACCTGCACCAACAAAAGAACCTTAGAATGATCCTGTACAGGTGCCTGTACAGAAACGGGGATAGGATCCTTCACAGAAAGCCGTCAAATGAACCTTTGGAAGGATCCTGTACAGAAACACGTATAGGGTCCTTTACAGAAAGCCATTGCGAAAACTGATGACGCTTACAGCTATAAACTTGCCTTCCTTTTATTCCCTTGAAGAATCAACTCACTATCAAGAGAGCCAAGCCATCAGCGAAACCTCGCGGATTCCTGTACATGAACCCACACCTCAATTGACTCTGTGAAGGAACCTGTACAGGAACATTCAAAGGTTAGCTTGTATACAGGTTCCTTTGCAGGACTGGGAATGCTGCAAAAGATTTCCAGTCGATCAGCTTAACGTCTTTTATCCTGAAGACGATGGGGAAGCTGGTCGAGAGATTTTTCCGGGTGAAGATGCTTTTAGCTTCCCCTTTGCACAGAGGGCAGCATGCTTTTCAGGCAGGCTGCTCGATAGAAACTGCTCTCCATGCTGCCGTGATAAAATTGGAGCAGCAGCTGTAAGAAAAGATGTATGCTGTGGGCACTTTCTTGGATACAGAGGGTGCCTTCAGCAATACTCCTCTAGAAGTCATCTGTCGAGAGGCTTTGAGGTGTTGGCGTGCCAGTACAGCTAGTAAGCTGGACAGGAAGCATGCCACGCCGGAGGAGACTCGAAACCAGATGGGGCGAAGGCCTAGTTAGGAGAATATCGCCACAGGGATGCCCACAGAGAGGTCTCCTGCCCCCCCCCCCCTGTGGTGCATTGTAGTAGACGGCCTCCTTCGTAGTTTAAATAAAAATGTGTACTATACTCAGGGCTATGCGGATGACTTTGTAATCCTAGGCAGGGGGGCTCATCTGGAAACGTTGATGGGTCTTACAAGGTCGGCGCTGCACATCGTAGAGCTCTGGTGCGATGGCTCAGTGCTCTCGGTAAATACGGAAAAGACCAACCTGGTCGTTTTCACGAGAAATTATAAAGCGCCGAAAGTTGACGCTTCCGTATTCTGTGGCGGGAGGCTGACATTTTCAGATTCGGTTAAATATCTGAGAGTAATCTTAGATAACAAACTGAACTGGGAGGAGCACCTGGAGACCCAGTGCAGGAAGTTTGTCATGACTTTTTGGACGTGCAGAAGAACCTTTGGGTTGACGTGGGGTCTAGAGCTTAAAATGCTTGCATGACTCTACTCTTCTGCCCTTAAGCCAAGGTTCCTATATGCGGGGGTGGTCTGGTGGCCACGGGCAGAACTTGAAACGATGAAGGTTAGGCTGTGACGATTACAAACGCTAACGTTTAGGGGTTTGACGGAAGCAATGAGGACCACGTCCACAGTGGCGATAGGATTCATGCTCTGCGAGCAACTCCTACATGTTGCGATAACCGCTATAGAGCGGCAAACGCGGTGAGCCGCCTGGCAAGAGTAAATGGATGGACTCGCGGGACGAGGCACTTTAGGCTCCTTAGTGACATTAGCACACTGCCGATTCTAGAGATGAGGCAATATAAAATAACAAAACGCTTCAACTCCACCAGAACATTCCGCGTCTGCATGCCAAGCATGGATATGTGGACAACAAATGGTCACCCGCTCCTCCAGGAGGAAATGTCGCATACAGATCGCTCTAGGGGAGAGGGAGGGTCAGGAGCAGGAATTTATGATAGCACCAGAAGGCGGTCTTTCAGGCGGTGGTCCTGGCCGTCCTACACTGTGTTGTAACACTAATAGAAGAAAACGCTGCTGGCAGGCAGATGACGATCTGCTCGGACAGCCAAGCGACATTAACTGCACTAGGAAAACCAGACATAACATCAGAACTGGTTTGGGAATGCAAAATGGCATTAAACCAACTTGTAGAAAAAAACAAAGTAGCTCTTTTATTAGTCCCTGGTCACACATGGATCAAGGGCAACGAAAGGGCGGACCTGTTGGCAAAATGCGGCGCAGCAAATCAATACATAGAACCGGAACCGGTACTAGGACTAGCGTCTTGCTGCATCGGGATGGCCATCAAAAGCTGGATCCAAACAAATGCATCGGAAATACTGGGAACAAATCCAAGCTTGCCAACAAGCGAAATCCATTCTGGGCTATACGTACAAGATGGACAGAGCCAGGGAAATCCTGTGTTTACCCAAGAAAGACAAACGGACAGTCGTTCAGATGTTAACTGGGTACATTCACTAGAATTATCATATGCACAAAATAGGGTATAACCTCACGACAGAGTGCAGGAGATGCGGCGGGGATGATGAAACATCTCTGCATGTATTAGGCCAGGGCCCAGCATTAGCTAGGCTCAGGCAGCAAACGCCTTGGACTCATTTCATGAAAAATGCGGAAATTTTAACGCGATCTGTGATTGGGATACTAAGCTTCACCAAGAGTTCTGGGGTCGTATACTGTGAGCGAACAGTTAAGGGTATGGCACAATGAGCTTCATACCTTGAGCGTCAGGGAAGCTCCAAGGGGCTTTCCGCCCGTTTTGAAACTTAACTAACTAACTTATTAGGCTCTATTAATTCATTTCGCATTTGAGTGAAAAAAAACGAGACAAAAGAGAAGTTTCTTGAAAACAGAAGAGAAAAGAGGAATTCTTTAAAAAAGTGGAATAGAGAAAAATTATAATAAGAAATAATTCTTATTATAAAGTTTTAATGAGACATTATTCAATTTTTAATATTCTCAATTAAAGAGGTGAAATTGATTCTAGTTGTCATATTTTTAAAATTTTAGAATTTCAAATTAGAATAGAATCAAACTCAAAATCCTATTTAATGTCCAAAACTCAAGTTAATGTATAGAATTTCTGAAAATAAAAAAAAGAATCCAACTACCAAATATGGGCAACCACCAAAGAATGCTCCCATTGTAATTAAAAAAAAATCTTCAAGAACAAAATCCCTTTTTTCCCCTTGGACAAAATTATAATATTATGTATATTATTATATATAAATATTATATTATTATAACATTGTATTGTGATTTGATAATAATAAGAATAAAAAAGACAAAAGAGATGAAAAAGAGAGAAGGAAGGGAATTTGGTTGGTTGCTTTCTCATTTTTCTTTCATCCTTTTTTTTATTTCTGTGCATTTTATGGTGGTTGTCCAAATTGGGTCGTTTGGTTCTTGTTTTTATTTGCAGGTATGCTACACATTAAGTCGCATTTTTTTCAAAAAGTCGCAGGAAAAATTTATAGTTGAGATTATAAAAACTCAAAACAATTTTTAAGAAAGGAGTTGTATCGACCCTCAGTTAAAATAACATTTGGATGTTGATGGTGAAATAATAATAATAATAAATAACTTTTCTTAGCAACAACACCTACACACAAACTCACCGAATCAGCTACAGAAACAAATAATTACAGATTTTGCATAAACTAAAACCTTTCTCAAAAATAATCCTAGATAAAGGTAACACTTCCGTTGCAATGCTTAAAAGTGACTACGATGACAAACTTTCTACTATTCTATCCGACAAAACTACTTATAAACTGCTCCAAGAATATATGGATTGCCAAAAATTCATGAACCCCACTTACAAACTTGCTACATATTATAGCAACATCATTTGAAACATATTACGCCCCCAACATCACGTGTAAAAAACAGTTTCGAATTCGTTCAAAAAATTCGAAAAATCATCATTCCACCTGGGTCAAAATATCTCAAGTGTGCCACTTTTAAATCGATAGTTCTATTTTTAATTAATGTATACAGTTTTCAATTCGCTTTTATATCAAAATAACTCCCCTAAAATATTTTTGCGAGAAATTTATTTCTTCAAAAGTTATTAACAATCAAAGTTCTTGATCACTTTTTTTTCAAAAATTAATTACTCGCGAACGGTTCATCGAAATTCAATAATTAAGTCGTGCAAATTTTTTTTACGAAGTATACTTCACACTAAAAAATTGTTCAGTAGTGGAAAACATTTCTTTATTGTTTAAATAATCGTTTGTTATGAACAATTGAAAAATAATTAAACTTCTCCGCCTGTGAAAGAATTCTCCAACGTTCCAATAGATTCTACAATCTTTTCCGAAAATTTTGGTGAAAAAAAAAGTTGGTATTTTGCAGTAATTCAAAAGTTATTGATGTTTTCGTGACCGCGCTCTGACCTCCATCGCTGGTCGAGCACGCACAATCATGTAAACAAATACATAGTTTAGGCGTTTATTGGAAGAAAGTAATCATTTTTCTTTGTTAGTAACTTTCAATTGAATGACTAGTAATATTCAGTGATTAAGATTGGTCATTTGATATTATTTGTTTATTTAATAAACAAATTTTATAAACAAAAGCATAGTTTTGTCATTTATGGACAGAAAGTAATAGTTTTTCTTTCTAATGGTCTTCAAATTACATAGGTAGTGATGTTAAGTAACGAAGAATTGTCAATCAATATTATTTGTTCATGTTATAAATAAATCTTATAAACAAATGCATAGTTTGACCATTTATGGATAAAAAGTGATCGTTTTTCTTTCTAATCGTCTTCAAATTACATAAGTGGTGATATTAATTGACAAAGAATTGTAAATCAATATTATTTGTTCATGTTATAAACGAATTGTATGAACAAATGCATAGTTTAACCATTTAAAGATATAAAGTGATTGTTTTTCGTTCTAATCGACTACAAATGACATAAGTGATGATGTTTAGTGACCTAGCAAGAATGAATTCGAAATGGATCCTGAAATGACTGAAATGATTGACAAGTACAACTTGGAAGCTAATTCTTCTAGAACATCACAAAACATTTCCAGTGATATAATTTAAAGGAAATAATAGAAAAAGATTACCTTCTGTCTAGAAATGGCTAAACTATGCACTTGTTCATGAAATAAACAAATTATATCAAATGACAATTCTTCTTCATGAAATGTCACCACTTATGTAATTTGAAGACGATTAGAAAGAAAAACATTCACTTTCTATCTATAAATGGTCAAACTGCATGCATTTGTTTTTACAATTTGTTTATAACATAAACCAATAATATTGATTTACAATTCTTCGTCACTTAATATCACCACTTATGCAATTTGAAGACGGTTAGAAAGAAAAACGATCACTTTCTATCTATAAATGGTCAAACTATGCATTTGTTTGTAAGATTTGTTTATAAAATGAAGAAATAATATTGATTGACAATTCTTCGTCACTTAACATCACCACCTATGTAATCTGAAGACGATTAGAAAGAAAAACTATTAATTTCTATCTATAAATGGTCAAACTATGCATTTGTTTATAAGATTTGTTTATAACATGAACAAATGATATTGATTAACAATTCTTCGTCACTTAACATGACCACCTATGTAATTTGAAGACGATTAGAAAGAAAAACTATTACTTTATGTCTATAAATGACAAAACTATGCTTTTGTTTATTAAATTTGTTTATTAAATAAACAAATAATATCAAATGACCAATCTTAATCACTAAATATTACCAGTCATATAATTTGAAGTTACTAAGAAAGAAAAACGATTACTTTCTTCCAATAAACGCCTAAACTATGCATTTGTTTACATATTCGCGCATGCTCGAACAGCGCTGGAGGTCGGAGCGCGGTCACAAAAAAATCAATAACTTTTGAATTACAGCAAAATACCAACTTTTTTTTTCACCAAAATTTTCGGAGGAGATTGTAGAATCTATTGGAACATGGACGAATTCTTTCACAGGCGGAGAAATTTAATAATTTTTCAATTGTTTATAACAAACGATTATTTAAACAATAAAAAAATGTTTTCCACTACTGAACAATTATTTAGCGTAAAGTATACTTCGTAACAAACATTTTCACGACTTGATGATCGAATTTCGATGAACCGTTCGCAAGTAATTAATTTTTGAAAAAAGAGTGATTTTGATATAAAAGCGAATTGAAAACTGTATACATTGATTGAAAATATAACTATAGATTTAAAAGTGGCACACTTGAGATATTTTGACCCACCTGATCACAAATTATGTTCTATCAATGTAGTTTCATTATTTACTAATGTCCCCGTCGGCCTAGCTATTGCAGGAGTTAAAGCCAGATGGCACGAAATACAACCCAACACTCCAATGCCTTGGTATGGATTTTTAAAAGGTCTAAGAATTTGTGTTAACAACTCTTCTTTTAATTTCAAAGGTAATTCACACAAAAAAAAGCAGGTTTTCCAATGGGCTCACCACTTTCTCCAAATCTCACGGATATCGCTATGGATGATTTAGATAAGCATGTTTTATCTTCTCTGCCCTTTCAATTAAAAATATCTTTAACAGTTACAATCAAAAAATTCGATTTACAATAGAAGAAGAAAATAATGGGCAAATCAGTTTCCTTGACACATTGATCATAAGAGAAGACAACTCTTTGAAAACCGCTTGGTATCAAAAGCCTATACAGCTTCAGGTCGATGCCTGAATTATCAATCACACCATCCCCATAAATGCAAAGTCAATGTCAATAATAATTTAGTAGACGGAAGCATCCTGTTATTCCTGTAAAAAGGAGACCATTAAAGTGGATTATATGGCATTGAAAAAATTGTGCACTTTAATGCCTATAAATCAACACAAATTCCGTTTTTGCCCGAATGTTAATTCAACGGCATTCGAATGCATTGATTGTATTCGATATATCCAGTCGGAAAAAGCATTTAATGGCATTCGGCTTATTTGGTAATTCAACAACAGTGGTTCCATTCTATGCCTTCGATCGCTGAAGGCATTACATGGCATTAAACTGATACAGTCATTCAAATGCATTTAATGGCATTAAATCAACGGCATCACAGAGAAGCCACTGTAATGCCATAATTTTTGTTTGTGATTCAAAATGATTCGAACGAAAACTGTCTAAAGCCATGAAGCGTATTCGGACAAATCGGAATTTTTTTGTATTTATAGGCATTGAAGTGTACGGTTTTTTCAATACCATATAATCTACTTCAATGCTCTCCTTTTTACAGGGATCACACAAAGATTTTCATGCAGAAAACATAAGAAAAGTTGAAACTATTTTAATTGAAAACAATTACCCATAAGAATTTATCAACATAATCGCGGTCTTTCCGAAAAAATGTCAGCGATATTAAAACCTTTCAACGTAAAAACAGCTTTCCGAAATGTTGATAATCTAACTTCAATTGTTAAATAAAAATAAAGATCTTGTTTTTACAGATGATAACACAAATGTCGCCTACAGTATACCTTGCACAGGGAGCGAATCAGTATATGTTTATGAAAATTGTATTTTTACAGATGATTCATAATATGGCAAAAGAGAAGCAAGGAGGTTAGTAGTTTTTTTTAAGTTAATAAACAATGTGTATGTTTATTTTATGCAATACACTATTACACTAGATTTATTATTTGCAAAACACATTTACACAATTTGCAGAGTAGTAATTCTGCCGATACATATCGATTAGAGATGTTACCGAATTCTCGTCAGTACGCTTACTGACTATTTCGGAACCAGTTATTAAACAGATAAATGTACATTGAGTCGCTCACTCTCTGTGACGAAGATAACGAGAATCAAGTTTCCTTTACATTTACTCTCACTCTTAACATACCGCTCGCCTCGTGGTGTTGGAGCAGCACGAAATTAACTTAAATTTTATTTATTAGATTTATGAAGATTGCATAAGTCTAAAAAACAGGTAGTAAAAATTTGTAATATTAATATATGTGTGCCGCCCGCCGTCTAGAGACGGAGCCTAAGTTTAACAGCAGCCGCCCGCTATGAGTAATATTTACATTTCGCAGAAAAATCATTCTGGAGGTGCTTAACAGCTAAAGAGAGTTTATACTTAGTTTGAATACAAAAAAAATAATTAATAATAAGGTGAAGCATAATATGAAGAAAGAAGGTGTACGTATTTTCAATTAGTGCTTCCTTAAAAAATTAGTCTCACCGAATGAAGTGCCCTTCAATTGGGTCACTTAAGCAACAAGACCATCGGTCAACTCAGCAGCTCCCGTAGCAGAAATTGGTAATAGGCAGATTTTGGAAATCGGGCGGTCGTACTCTGAAGTAGCAGTCTTAATACGTACGGTACGGACCAGACCATCGCTTCCAGGCCGAGATTTAATAATTCGACCCAATTGCCATTTAGACGGAGGAAGTGCATCATGTCGAATAAGGACCATATCTCCCTCTTTAACATTAGGCTGTTGTTTTTTCCATACGTGACGTTGTTGTAAAGAATGTAAATATTCCACGTTCCACCGTCGCCAGAATATTCCAGCAACACGTTGCACTATTTGCCATCGATTTAATCTATTTTCCTGAACGAATTCTACAGAAGGTTCCGGAGGACTAGTCATAGGAGCTCCTATCAAAAAATGACCTGGTGTTAAATAAGAAAAATCATCCGGATCATCAGAGAGAGGGCCGATAGGTCGAGAGTTGAGACAAGCCTCGATACGCGATAGAGTAGTTGTAAATTCTTCGAACGTAAGAGTATGAGATCCCACGCATCTACGCAAGTGGTGTTTGAGACTCTTGACACCCGCCTCCCATAGACCTCCAAAGTTAGGAGCAGAAGGGGGGATGTAATGCCAAGTAGTTCCCTCAAGTGATAAAAGATTGTGTAGATCAGGATCCTGACGCAATGGAGACAGATTATTTCGCAATTCCCGATCAGCACCCTGAAAGGTAGTGCCATTATCGCTGTAAATATGTGTGGGCAGGCCTCGGCGAGCAACAAAACGCTGATAGGCAGCCAGAAAACCCTGTGAGGAATAGTCTGAGACCAATTCCAAGTGAATTGCTCTGGTTACACAGCAGATGAAAAGTGCTACATAGCCCTTATAACTTTTACGACCTCGACCTGGGGAAAAACGAATCTGGAAAGGACCTGCGTAGTCCACTCCAGTATGACTGAATGTTCTAGAACTTGTCGTCCTAAATTCAGGCAAATTACCCATCAATTGTTCAACGATAGCAGCACGTTGGCGAATACAAATTACGCAGTTACGAATTAAATTCTTTACCAAATTCCGGCCTCCGATTACCCAGAATCCTTGGCGAAGTGTGTATAGGGTCAGTTGAATGCCACCATGCATGGCTCTCAAGTGAGCATGCCGAGCAATCAGATCCGAAACGCGGTGATTAGGTAGAATAACCGGATGTTTTTGATCATAACCTATAGGAGCCTTATGTAGCCGACCTCCCAAACGTAGGACGGCTGAACCATCCAAAAACGGATTGAGCGCTTTTAAAGATGAGTTTGAAGAAATCGGATCTCCCTTTTTTAGCATACGAATTTCGGTAGTAAAGGCAGTACCTTGGACATTATGTATCCAGAATAAAGAAGCCTGTTTAATTTCAGAAGAGCAAAGAGCAGAGGAACGTAACTGCTCAGCAGAATCAGGCAATTTTTTCAATTTCCTGCGCAGAACCTTAATAAATCGCAAACAATAGGCTGTAACTCTGATTAATTTAGGCCATGATGAAAATTCATCAGCCAAGTACGATATATTTGAACTTTCCTTGTTAACAAGATGAGCCAGCTGTGTTTTAGACATCGTCTTTTGCTCAAGATCAATTCCCTTCGGCAAAGGAGGACATGAGTCAGGCCACGTCACCGAGTTACGCGATAGCCATGGTGGACCTTGCCACCACAATTCATGATTGAGCACTTGTTCGGGCAAAATTCCCCTTGAAGCGCAGTCAGCAGGATTGTCCCTAGTTGAAACATGTCTCCACTTGGCATGTGGAACATGTTTATGAACTTGTGCGACTCGATTTGCAATAAAGGTTCTCCAGGAAGAAGGATGCTTGCTGAGCCAAGCAAGAACTACTGTAGAATCGGTGTGACAGTATAAGGGAATTTTTGCAAAACCCAAGGTGTTTATAATAAAACTTACTGTTTTTGCTAGTAATTGAGCCCCGCACAATTCTAATCGAGGAATACTGACTGGAAGAATTAGGGCGACTTTAGTCTTGGCAAATAACAATGTTACCTGCACTTCGCCGCCTTCCTGAAGAATACGAAGATATACTACTGCAGAATAGGCTCTCGCAGAAGCATCAGAGAACCCATGTAGTTCGCAACCTAAACTCGATCGAGTTTGTCCTGACCATCTTGGTATTCGAATTTCTTCTAGTTTTGGAAGCCCTGTGTAATAGGCATTCCACTGACTCAATAAATCATCTGGAAGGGGATCATCCCAATCCAGCTTACGCAACCAGATTTGTTGCATCATTTGTTTAGCCATGATCACAACAGGAGAAAGCCATCCCAGTGGATCGTAAAGTTTGGCTATAACAGAGAGAATTTTTCTCTTGGTTGGTTGGTCAATAGGGAAAGCCTCTACATGAATTTTAAATTTATCTGAAGGCGGATCCCAAAGTAAACCCAGTACCTTCATTTGTATGTCTTCCCCAGAAAAAAAGTCAAAGGCTCTTTCATGGTTCCCTCGTGGACAATCAGACAACAACGGTTCATAGTTCGTTGCCCACTTTCGAAGATGAAAACCACCTCGCTCCATCAATTGAGAGACTTGTACTCTCAACATTTTGGCTTCCTCAATCTCATCCGCGCCAAAGAGTACATCATCTACATAAACGTTATTCTCTAGAATAACTTTGGCCTGAGGAAAATCAGAGCCGTCGTCAATCGCTAATTGTTTAATAACTCGATTGGCAAGATAGGGAGCGCAGGCCGTTCCATAAGTGACTGTAGTCAGCTGCCATGCTTCAAGCTTACCTTCTTCAGAAAACCATAGAATGCGTTGATAATCCCAATCACGCGGATCTATTTTAATTTGACGGAACATTTTCTCCACGTCAGCTACAAAAACGAATTGATATCCGCGCCAACGCATAATAATTGAGACCAAATCTGTTAATAATTTTGGTCCCACTTGCAAATGTGAATTTAATGAGGAGCCATTAGATGTGAGACTTGAAGCGTTAAAAACAACACGTAAATGTGTAGTGGAACTACTCTCTTTTAGAATAGGATGATGCGGCAAGTAAACGGTCTGAGGCGTATCTGACTCCAAAAAATCTGAAACATACTTCATATGATTTAACTGGCGGTATTCAGTTAAGAAAGCTGCATATTCAGTTTGAAGGTCTGGTTTTTTAATTAAACGAGCCTCATTCTTTTGTAAAATCAATTTTGCTCTACCTAACGAATTTCCGATGTCTATCGGAGGCCCATTTTTAAAGGGCAAACGAACCATGTATTGACCAGAAGGCAATCGTTGGTACGTGGAACAGAAATATTCCTCGCAACGAATTTCATCTTCTGTTAAAGAAGATGTGAATGGAGGTTCTTCCATTTGCCAAAAACGAGATAAATCTTCATGAAGTACCTCCTCAGTGATACTGAGATGTGTGGCGACAGCACCGCCATCAGAGAAATTGCGCAATGGACCAGATAATATCCAACCAAATACACTGTTTTGTGCGGTTAGAGTCCCCAATGTGCCTTGTTTCAAACCAGGCAATAAGCAAGATCCAAAACGATCCGCTCCTATGATAATGTCTACTTGATGGGATCCGAAAGGATCAGGATCAGCTAGGCTGAGTTGTTTTAACTCTTTCCTATTTATTCCACTTGGCAAATCAGGTGTAGAATAAGATGTTAAATTCTGCAGTACTAATGCGTACAAAGATATTGAATTTGAATTGCCTTCCTTGGGACGCAACCATACTTTCGCAAGTTTCTTTGCCGTACCAATAAATTCTCCTCCTACTCCAAAAACTTGTGTATCAATCCTCTGATAAGTAGGCCTCAAAATCTTAAGAACTTTCTCAGACAAAAAACTACATTCAGAGCCCTGATCTAACAATACTCGAAATCGACCGGATCTACCATTATCTGATTCTAAATCAATAACAGCCGTGGCTAGTAAGGTGGAATGTGAAGCAAGATCATAGTTGTTTAAAAAGCATGAAATATTATTAGTTAAAACATGATGTGTTCCTCTTATAGTCAATGGAGTTGCCTGATTGATCAGTTCATGATTATTAGTTTGAGATGTAGATGCCACCTGTGACGTAACCGATGTAGAATCCGTCAAGTTATTAGAGGAATTTTGAGCTGCTGAGTTAACCGATGAATCTTTATATTCAACATGTAGTAAAGTGTTGTGCTTCCGACGACATTTTGCACAAGAAAACCTGCTAGAACAATTATAAGGTTTATGCCCTGGAGTCAAACAATTGATACATGCGTGTTTCTGAAAAACGAATTCTTTTCTTTTATCAACAGGCATTGCCTTAAAATCTTTACACTTAAAAAGTGTGTGACTCTCCTTACAGAGGAGACATTTTGAATTAGAAGAGGCAGCATGACTTTTGACAGACTGCGACTTGTTTGACTTACTTTTTTCCGTCAATCCGGATTTTGAAAGTTGTATTGCCTCTAGTGTTCTAATTCTTGTCGCTAAAAATTCGTCTAAAACTTCGTAAGAAGGATATTCAGTGCTAGAGCCTAGCTGCGTCTCCCATTCTTTTAAGGAAGCGACATCAAAACGTCGAACTGTACAAAAAACAATAATATCGTCCCAATGTTTGGTAGGACGTTTTAAATTTTGGAGCGCAGCAAGAGATTCATTGGTGGTGTCACGCAACAATTTTAAATCATCAATAGAATTATTGCTAACATGAGGTATACTCGCTATAGCGCTAAGATGAGCACCAATCAATGATCTCTTGTTGTCATATCTTTTTTTTATTGCCTCCCAAGTAGTCTGAAAATTAGCACCAGTGACTTTAATGTGTTTAATTAGATGTTCGGCCTCTCCAGTCAAAGATGTCTTTAGATACTGAAAACGTATAATGCTTGACAAAGAATCGTTGTGTACAATTAGAGCTTCAAACAGATCGCGAAAATTTTCCCAATCGGTATAGTTACCAGAAAAAGATGGAATATTAATTTTTGGTAACTTTAGAACATTAGAATTCTGATGTATGACATTTTCCCTAAAAGAACGTTCTGGAAGTTCTGATTCGTGTGGAAGAAGAGCATCAATTTGACAATTAATAAAGTCGTAAGCATCATGAAAGGCATCTTCGATTTTTAAAAACTGATTTTGAGTAAAATATTCAATTTTCAGTTTATCTTCCGCCGAAGCGAGTTTGTGAACTGCTAAATCTAAATCTATACATTGATCCCATTTTTGTTTCAATAAATCAAGACGTCCACGTGCAGTGGTAATATTTCTTTTCACAGTGGGAATTTTTTTATAATTCGATTCTGTTCGTAAAATCGAATCATGCAATTTTTGTAGTTGTATTCCTAAAGTCTTTAGATCCGTTTCCATTTTGACAGTAATTTTCAAACAATATTTAGAAAATTACTGTTTCAATGAGAGAACATTATTTGAATCATGATTATTCAAATTGAAAATAATGAGCAAGCGTACATGATTATAATATTTATGACTTACGTTGATAGTGCTACAAAAAAAAAGAAGAAGCTTTAAACATGAAAGCATAAATTTCTAAAAAACCTCATGCTGCAGTAGAATTTCCTTGGTAAAGTTGACAGCTGGCAGTAATATCGTTTTGCGGTTCTTGGGGTAGTATATCTCCTGTAGACCAAGAAGAGAGCAGAAAAAAGGGGAAAGTTTTCATGAACTTCCCTTTAAAAACTGAGGATTACTCAGAATTTTATACGTGACAGAAGAAAACTTCTATCAGCTGGACAGCAGGATTGCATCCTTCATAAAGAGACCAAAATAAATTATGGCCGAACGTTATTTGCCAGAGTGAGAGAAAGCCACTGTCAGCAGAGAGGTAGTGCTAAACCACAATAAGCATTGAGTTATATATCAGAAGCGTCTTATCAAGCAAGTGTACTCGTCTGCGTGAGCACACTACTTTGACTTTAAGAAGATATATGCTTCGTCGCTGTGAACTCGTTTACTTGAGAACACACACATTCATATAAAAATTTGAATTTGCACTAGTCACTGTCCAAGTCAAAAAAAAAACTGTCCTAATCAAATATGTATTGATATTGCACTATTGTAAACGTACATACTGTACGATTACTTAAAAGAGAAAAAAAAGAAGGCACAACTTATTTCTGGAAAAATCAGTGTAATAGTCTGAACAGTTCGATTTCAAATTAACCGACGTGACACCATGTTAAATCTGGAGTGTTCGAAACGTTTAATCGTTGAAAACTGCATTTTTTCGTTTTAATGTTTCAGAATCCACTAAAAAACACACCTCACTATCCCGGACGAGCCCCCAAATGTTTATGAAAATTGTATTTTTACAGATGATTCATAATATGGCAAAAGAGAAGCAAGGAGGTTAGTAGTTTTTTTAAGTTAATAAACAATGTGTATGTTTATTTTATGCAATACACTATTACACTAGATTTATTATTTGCAAAACACATTTACACAATTTGCAGAGTAGTAATTCTGCCGATACATATCGATTAGAGATGTTACCGAATTCTCCTCAGTACGCTTACTGACTATTTCGGAACCAGTTATTAAACAGATAAATGTACATTGAGTCGCTCACTCTCTGTGACGAAGATAACGAGAATCAAGTTTCCTTTACATTTACTCTCACTCTTAACAGTATATGTAGGTACAACAAAGCGGCCCCTAAAAATTCGAAAAAAAAGAACACACAAATTATGTTTACCGACCACCTAGCAAATGGACAGCCATGACCAAACATTCGTGCTCCAGGATCACTTTGAATTTGACCAAACTACAATCGTTGAAAAACCCACAAATTACAAAAATAGAATGTTACTGGAAATTACTCACATAGCAAGTAATACGAAAGCAGTCAACCAGCGTACTGACACTGGAAACCTTTCTGCATTTTACCACGCGTTACTAACTGAACTTCATCGTGAGTTGTCAATTTGTCCCAATTATTCATTAAATAAATTAAAAATTAAGTTAGAATTATTCATCAATTTGAATATAAAAAGGGAGTTTTTAAATTATAAAAAAGATTAATAATAATAATAATAAGAGTCTTTTAAAATGTTTTAAATGCGCCTCTGGAGCCATCGCTGGGGGCCACAGCATGCGGGACGGTGGTGATGGTGAGCTGCGAGATGGTCAAGCAGATCTCACTAATCAAACAGCTGGCCAGCAAGAACATCTGCGACATACGGTAAGCAGCGAAACATCAACTGTGTCTGCTGAGGATGCGTTGGCTAGCGTTAGCTATTTGCAGCCAACCACTTTACCAGAAGTACCGTGGGAGAGCATCAAGTGGGATACCACAATGAATGAGGAACTGGCGCGTCTCTATTATGAAAGTGCGATGTTTGAAACCTCACGCAAGGAAGGACAAAATTTTAGAACGAAATTTGCCGCGAAGTATCCTCAAATAGAGAAAGTTGCACTAAGAGATCTTATCACTAAGGTGAAGGACATCAGGACTAACCTACTCATCTCAGAAGATCGAGCAATGAAGATTAAACAACAGGCTGATTTGGAGAGGAAAAACAACAGCAATGAACAGCAGTTACAAGAAGCCACGTCACACGAACAAGCAGCGGCAATTGATGTTCTTCCTCAAACTGGTCTTTGCCCCTGGAATGGAGCGAGATCCACCATGGAAGATCAGGTTGGATATGGATGTCAGAAAAGTAAGGTGCAAATTGGGTCAACTGACTCAATATGAGAAAGGAAATTGAACCAGAAAGCTGATACACCATGTTGCTAAAATCATCCACCCTCGGTACATCGAGACATTAAAACCAGCAATATTGGATGAGATTATAGACTCCCAAAGGCAGAGGCTTGATGTTCTTACTGCTAGACTGCGTCGGTACAAGAAAAGTAGTGCAAGAAGGCAATGAAATTGAACCTTTCAGGCAGATGAAAGAAGCTTCTACC
>CAKNXH010053777.1:9494-25652 GCA_932178445.1 Andricus quercusramuli | reverse complement strand
TATATATTAGGGTGGGCCTTATTTTTCACTTTTCGAATTTCTCTGCTCTCACCCCTCCGTGAATCTTGTAAAAATTATAAAGCCACATGTAAAGAAAATAATGCTATTATATATCAAAATTTTAAAATTTTCCGTACTTCCAATTGCGACTCCTGGAATTTTTTGATCGTCTTCTATTTTATTTCTGTGCTAAAAAAACCCCGTACATGTTCAGAAAAAGCCTGAGACCACAAGTTATACATATAATTTAATTCAATGCCAGAATGAAAAATTTTGATATTCGCTGTATTTCCAATTTCGATTCAAGGGCATTGGAAATTATTCATCTACTGCATTAATAACACTAGAAAGTTTTCAGGGGCTTGAAAAAAATCTTTCCTTATTAACAAAGGTGTTAACCATTTCTTTCGAAAACAAGCATGAATTAAACATGAATTATCTGTTAACAACTAACAATGTATAAGAATCCAAACAAAATTTAAAAGACTTTTTTTAAATTAAAGTATGCAAAAAAATTGAAACGCAAGAAAACTTTTAAACGCTGTAAACAAGAAATTTTGTAACACTTTTTTCGAGAGCGGATAACGAAAAGAATTCTAAATATATATTTATATATTAATTAATTTTTAAAATCAATTATTACTAGCATATATATTATAATTAATGTTTCAAATTAAATTATTATTAATTAATAATAATTACTATTCACATTATAATTAATATTTTAAATTAAATTATAATCATTAATTAATTAATAATAATAATTACTGTACACATTATAATTATTTTTGTAATTTAATGTATTAACTATTCATATAATTGAGATTTTGGACATAAAATATTGCAAGTCGTATCATCCAGCAATCTACGCCAGTGCAGGGGAGCTCGCTCGGCTACGCTCTATAGCAGCGCATATCGAAAAATTGCCCTAGGATGGTGTTTCACAGAGTGCGCTGGAGTGGATTCGGAGTAGCGCCAAGCACACTCGGACAGAGCAGAGCAGGAACGACACTGCACCGGTGCAGAGCGGGGGCAGATAACTGAATACGCTATAAGATAACTCACAAAAGGAACTACTAAATGTTAAACAAATCCTAATACAAAACGATTACACAAACAAACAAATTAATAAAGCAATAAGAAAATTCACTCAAAAAAACCAGTCAACACAACCTACTAAAGAAGGAGTGATAAAAACGACCACCATCCTACCCTACATTCATGGTATCACAGAACAAATAGGTAGAATTCTCAACAAACACAGCATCGAAACCACGAAGGAATAGTAAGGCGTAGTATCCCTGTAAGTGGGGAGTGGGACGAGCGACGTCCAATAATTCGTTAATGCTAGCTACGAATGAAAACTCGTATGCTCCCCCGTTCACATGCGCACTGGCGGTTGCCATGCCAACGATGTCAACACGCGTTTGAAGTTTCGAGCTTTTGTATTGAACGAACATAAACAAACGAACATAACCTACATGTGCAGCGAGATGTCAAAAGGTAGCATATTGAGTGGGTATAACATGTGACTGCGAAAACAGCTCTGCGCATGTGCACTGGGGAGCATTCGAGTTTTCATTCGTAGCTAGCATTAACGAATTATTGGACGTCACTTGTCCCACCTCTGCTCACCGAACACATAGGGTGATACCACTCCTTACTATTCCTTCGTGATCGAAACGATATTCAAGCCATCTGCGAAAATAAGACAACTTCTGAACAACCCTAAAGATAAAAAGGCACCTCTCAGTGATCCAGGAGTATCTAAAATCCTTTGTTCTTGTAGTCCAGTCCTCACGTCGGAAAAAATGGGTTTTCATGGCAAAATCGCGGAATGGACATTTTTAAAAAAAATTTCTTCATTTTGGCATGTAATTAAAGACCCTGAGTTTGCGGCAGCCGCAACCTGGCGGTTCCCGGGCAATCTTTTTGAAAAGGTCCCAAAATTTACGTTTGCGTGGATTGACGGTTTCCATTGCATTTTAAGGGAAAAGTAGTTATTACGAAAAGAAAACTAGACAAAATTCCACGTAATTCCAAAAAAAAAGAATGTCCTAGCACCAACAGTTACTGAGATATAGCTTGCCCAAAAACCCCGATTTTTTTTCGATTTTTCGACAAAAAACACTACTTTTGAGATTTTGAGCTGTATCTTTTTCCTTATCAACTTGAGCTAAAAGTGATGCACAGGTGACTGAAAGAAGACCATATTACCTTCAAAATGAGCCCTAGAAAAGAAATCTAAGTCCACTGGTTACAGAGCTGTAACCTTTCAAATTACCCCTATTTTCGACTGGTTTTTAAGGCTGTTTTCCAGGGTTGCAAATCTCCGGCTGTATCTCTTTTCTGAGTGCACCTACGTAAAAGGAACTTGAGGAAGAATCGAAGAGCATGAAATTCTGCGTAAATTAAAAAAAAAAAGATCCTTCTAACCCTAACAGTTTCCGAAATATGTTCTTTTGAAAAATTACATTTATTTTTAATAAAGAGAATTCTTCAACTTTTGAGTAAAAATGAGGGTTTTTCAAAAGAACATATTTCGGAAACTGTTAGGGTTAGAAGGATTTTTTTTAATTTACGCAGAATTTTACTCTCTTTAATTTCTCTGAGATACTTTTTACCGTAGGCGCACTCAAAAAAAACTACAATCGAAAAATTGCAATCCTATAAAAAAGGGGGTACTTTGAGCGGTCACAGCTCTGTAACCAGTGGACTAAGGTCACTTTTCTAGGGCTCATTTTGAAGGTAATATGGTCTACTTTCAGTCACCCTTGCATCACTTTTAGCTCAAGTTAATAGGGAAAAACATACTGCTCGAAATCTCAAAAGTAGTGTTTTTTGTCGAAAAATCGAAAAAAATCGGGGTTTTTGGGCAAGCTATATCTCAGTAACTGTTGGTGCTAGGACTTTCTTTTTTTTTAAATTACGTGAAATTTTGTCTCGTTTTCTTTTCGTAATAACTACTTTTTCCTTAAAATGCAATGGAAACCGTCAATCCACGCAAACGTGAATTTTGGGACCTTTCCAAAGAGATTGCCCAGGAACCGCCAGTTCGCGGCTGCCGCAATCTCAGGGTCTTGAATTACATTCCAAAATAAAGACATTTTTCGAAAAAAAGTCCATTCCGCGATTTTGCCCTCACTTTCGACGTGATGACTGGACTATTGTGGCAAAGTCTGTATTGGAGAAAACGGGAGGGCTGTGAGGCAACGTGTAGAGGAACATGAAAGTAAAGTCAGGCTAAAACATTTCACGCTATCAGTACTAGCTGAGCATCATATTGAAACAGAACATAGCATCTTATTTAACAAAACAACCATAATCGCAAAAACGTGCAACATTTTTCCAAGAAAACATAGAGAAGCAATCGAAATCCTAAAGCACCCTTATCACATCAATAGGGAGAATAAATATTATACGAATCCGATTTGGCTTTCCGTCCTTCCGGGTTTTTTTAAAAAAGACTTGATTGGCCAATCAAGTTCGACCAGACCCCACCATGGGGCGCTCTGGCCAATCACAGGCATCGTAGAGAATACATATATGGGCGATTTTCGAATAGATTAAAATTTGTATGTCCCTCGATGTTTATTCGATGTTCCTATAATATTTTTGACCTACTAAGGGGATTGGTGGCCTACTTTATTAGTCCATACAGAAAAAGTGCCAAAAAATGTACAGTTCGGCATACCGTTTTTTTAATTGAGTAGTCAGTTTTTACCCACCCTACAGTGTCCCTCCCTCCAGATTCACATACATAAAATGTGACAGGACTGGAATTTTTTTTATAATATTGTCCTTGGGCATTTTTTAAAATATATGATGCAGTTCAAATTGCAATACTAACATGCTAGAGATTATAAATACTGGTTGAAAGAATCATGTTTACATGTCTGTCCGTCGGTTCGTTAACAACTCCGAATCCTCTATAATTCCAATGAATTTAAGGTGATAATTCGTATTTTAATCGATTATAGTTATAAAAAATAGGTAGTTTTTATCAAATTTTGAAAACACATGACGTTTTCACAATCTCAAAATTGATTAAATCCTTGTAAGTCGTCCGAGAACACAGGAAAAACTATCGGTTAACCTGAATAACAACTCCGAAGCCTCCCAATAAAAAGAGGTGGAAAGGCAAAATAATTTTTTTTCAACAAAAATTCCCCATAAAGTTGGAAGGGCTGATGGAACAAAACACTTTCCCAAAGTTGGAATCATTTGAAAAAATGATGTCTTTTGTATCACTTGAAAATTTATCAGGATAGATTGAGCCCGTTTTAAATCTAGCCGGACTAAAATGGCTCGCTACTCGTTTCACAGAAGGGAAAAATGTTGCATCATCGCATGATTTAAAACCTAGGGCGCCAGCCACTAGCAGGAGAAAATTATGTTACGATCGTCTCACCATCCGACGCTAGCGACAAAAAAAATTATCTTCAAATACAAACTTCTCAACAGTGAGCATTTATATCTATAGAACAATAGAGGTTCCGTGTCCTGCAAAGATCCTATTAAATTCTATGGCGAAACTCAGGGGGTGGGTTTTTCCTAGCCGTAATAAATTTTGAGAGCCACATTTCGATAATACATGTCAACTATTTATTAATAAAAATTAATACTTAGCTTGAATTAACAAAGATGCTAGACAACAAGTCTCAGGAAATTGCCTCAGTAAGGGCTTATAACAAAGTTTTCATGAAATTAAATTCTAAACTATCTAATCGATCAATGGGCAGAACAAATTAAACAAATTTTATATAGATTTGCAAGTCACTTTTTAGAAGAAAGAAAACAAAGACGCGATTTCCACAATCTTGCCATTATAACGCGGCCAGTAACCCTCGTAGAAACATTTCAAAATGGCTGACCACGTGGTGAATCCTTAATGGCCAATATTTCGATATCGCGGTAAAAGAAATTAACACAGAACTCGCAGAAACCAAAGAGCTGGGAAACACGCACAATTCACCGGGCACTTAGTATCGACACAAAACGCCTTGGCGGAACCTTCCTTCACCATCATAGAAGGTGCTGCGTCCCGCCAAAATCCTTTTCCGAAAGAAAAAGTTTACCAACCTTATCCATCTGTTAGAAGCTTTCTATCGGTAATAATCAATTCTATCAAATAATCAATCAGTAACTTTCATGTAGACTGTAGATCAACGTCCAATTTTTCCAAAATAAATAGATTCACAGATGGATCCATTAACAATTCAAGCGAATATCCTCATGATGAGCTATTTTTGAAACTGTGGATAACCATTATTCAATGCCTATCAACAATTTTGCAATTTCGAACAAATTCACGCTGCAATTAGAATGCGAACTACACTATCCGGTACTCGGAGCGAAAGTGGCGAAAACATGGCGCAACGGAGAACATCAAGGTTGGTTCGAGCGTTGAAAGCGAGGGAACCAATGGTTGCGTTCCTTCCGTTCTAGTCGACGTTGGCAGCCAATCACCATCTCAGGGTTTGAAGTTGATTTGTCGTCTCGGTGGGAAGCTTGTTGAATTTTCTCTAAATACAGAGTTAAAAGCGGGTTGATTTTCCCGACACATTCACCCATTCTGGCGCCTTTTGCCATTTCCGGGGCCTCCGGAAATGGACTTTGAGGGATCATGTCGAAGGCTGGCGATTGGTGGTTTGGTTTTCTCTCCTGTTCGAGCCGTGAGTTCATCTTAGCACACCCTATCCAATATGGCGGGTTACTGGAAACTACCCTGGAGACTGACAGAGACAACGCAGTTCATCTCTCCTTATCTCGCGTCGTGACTTGTACCCCCTCCTCGTCCGATCAAGATGGTAGCTTGTCTGTTACGTAGGACTAGGTAGACAAGGATAGTGTGTCCAGATACTCTCCCTCTCTCTTTCTTCCTTATGAGGATCCTGCCTACCGGTCTCGGTGCAGTGGCCCAATGGACTACATTCGATGTCGACATTCTCTCTCGTTGACAGTTTTAACATAAGAAAATGAGCAAATATAAATAAACGTTCTTACAAAATTATGACGAAAGTGCCCTTGGAGAATTGGACCCTCGCTCCGAGTTCTAGCGCGTGTGGGACAACAAAAAAAATGTTGTGAGTTCTCCAGATAAGTATTTGCTGAACATTTCTAACCTCCCAGAGCCGATGAGGGGTTGTTCACTTTTAATGTGACAGGTGAATACAAGAAAAATTTCACCTCGTCACAACTCCCCCCAACTTAGCCGGGGCTATCGGTAGTCCGATCTTTAGCAAGGTCTTCAGTTTTCCGGCTGGTTATGACACGTCACACCCGACCTGATGTTCTATGCAAGAAAAGGGGTTCCCCCCCAGCGATCGTCCAAATCCCAAGTACCTCTTTCGGTGGTTGATATTCTTGTTAAGACTAGGCAAAGTAATAGTGTCAAATCTTCATGGCAGAACTCTGAATTCATGCGGGTGCAATACCTTTGGGACAGTAGACAACAGTAAGGTTCATGAAAAACAAACAATTCATTAGGCATCTCCTCCACCTTAAATTCTGATTTTCATTCAGCCAATATTTCTGTTGTTGACTGACCACGGCGGAGATCACTACCGGGATTTTGTTAGTGTCCAGGTTGGAGGCAGGCATAGCTAACAACAACTAGAAAGGAGGGGGGTCAGCGTGGTTGGTCTAATTATTTTAGTCTATTAGCGATGCGGTTGTGTCGGTAAGGTTCCAAAATTGACCTATTTCTAATACCGTGATTGTCCTTCTCGACTCAACCGGATCTCGGATCATTAGCCAGGGAAGATTGCGGTTAAGAAATTTTACGAGGAACGGAATGCCCACCTTTGTTGTAACTTATCGTGATTTCCTTTGTTCAGCATGTGGTACCTAATTTATGGAGCTCCGTTTCTTTAGACAGGGTATAAGTGATTGTCCGGAATAGAGGGTGAAGACGGACTGATGTGACTTTCGCCACTATGTCAAGGCAAGATCAGGATTATCCACTACTACTGTTACATGGAACGTATTTCAGTCTTTCAGAGCCTCTTTTTCCTCGATTCCTACTTATAATTTTTTTTTGTTTATTTACAAGCGCGCACTGGGGCGAATCTCAATTTTAAAGAAATTTGTAATAAGCGTTTTACATTTAATTGTACGTTGTCGTGAGACTAGGTACTGAACTGAACATCCAAGGTATGGTTCTCATTCTCGCTCTTAAAAAAAATTATAGTTATACTGTGTCTGAGCTATCATAGATCACAAAAAAAATGGTGGCGAAACGTTGGGTCGCCCGAGCACATTACGGTAATCAATACAATCGTGGATAATGTTATGCTATCACAAAATTAAGTGCTTCTTTGGCTGTTTAGTTCCATAAATCATTAACACTAGTATCTTGGCGAACGAAATTTCGCTGAACAAAAATAGAAACCTTCAGTAATGAGACACTTATTACAAGAAAAGCTAATGTTGCTTATGTCGGTAAGGAATAATCGGAGTGTCATTTTGCTTTCCACCATTTCTTTGTTGATTTTGGTGTATTACCTGATAATGCGCGTCCACCAAATCAGGCTTCCAGATGAGGTTTTGGCCCGGGGACCGGTCCCGCCGACCGGCCAGCACTAAGTCGGAACGATAGAGTTCTCCGCAAAGAGGGCAGGTGAGCTTGGTTTGCTCAGGCTCTCCGCAGCCATAGCAGAATTTACGCTTCACCGGATTCGGACATTGACCGGCCTTGTGCCCTGTCTCCTGGCAATTCCAACATTTCCAGGGGATGGGGCCCGAATAACGGACCGGCCCGCGGCACCCGTCCCTGAGCCAACCCTCCCTATCTACAAATTCTCTGTCCGCTTCAACCGTACGGGCCTGTTAGGCCTTATGAAAGGTGAAGTCTTCACGGGTTCTGACGGGCCTTGATAAAAGCAGCTTCGATCAACGCTCCTGGCCTTGTATCTTTGGTTGGAGTTAGTGGAGGGGACCTTTGTCTTTTCCCGATAACGGGGAGTCTGTTCTGGAAAACTCGAGTGTGGTGCAGGTCTACTCGTTTTTCCTCTAGGAAGCGAGGCTGACCTCTTTTTATCGGTAGTTCCGAACATCTAAAAGAA
Source organism: Andricus quercusramuli (assembly GCA_932178445.1). Taxonomy (NCBI): domain Eukaryota; kingdom Metazoa; phylum Arthropoda; class Insecta; order Hymenoptera; family Cynipidae; genus Andricus; species Andricus quercusramuli. The sequence goes on along the minus strand of CAKNXH010053777.1, from coordinate 17,586 downwards.
ACTATCCAAAAGTTCGCGATTGTAGTTCGAGTTCTCAACGAATGTTCCTATCACTAATTTTCATAGTAATTTTTGAGGTTTTTTATGTGTTCTTTCCCCAGGTATTTTTCGTTCAGGTCCATGAGGGTAAAAACTACGGGTGACAAACGACGTTTGATCTTGAACGGGCCCTCGAACTTTGGAAATAGTTTTCCCGCTATGTTGTCGATTTTCTTTGATAATTTACGGTTGGGTCTGAGGACCAAATCACCTACTTTAAAGTTCCTATCTCTTTTATTGGCGTTCTAATATTTTGCCTGAGTCTCGTATGCTCTATCGAGGTTTTGGCAAACTAGATCACGCAAATGATCCAGTCGTTTCACCCTCTGTAACCACTCTTCGGGTTGTGGTATCACATGCTGATTACTTTTTTCTAGATCTCGGCGCACTGACCTATAGGGGAGGGGGTTCCGCCCAAAATTTAAAAACGCGGGAGAGAATTTTAGGGTACCATGTACCACGGTGTTGTATGCGAAACGAAATTCCGGTAGGTGTATATCCCCATCCTGGTGGTTATCATGAAGAAAGGAAATAATCATGGTCTTCAAGACTCGATTCACCCTTTCGGTGGGGTTGGCTTGGGCGTGATAAACCGGAGTCGTGATATGAATGATGCCGACATTCCGACACATTTGTTCCGAAAATTTATTTGTAAATTCGTTGCCATTATCTGTATGAATCACTTCTGGCGCCCCCCAGCGAGATACCACCAAGTCCTCAAAAGCTTTTCTAATTGTGGAGCCATTCGACGTGCGAATCGGAAGACACTCAATCCATTTGGTAAACAAATCCTGGAACACCAGGATGTACTTGTACCACGCCTTGCTCTTAGGAAAGGGTCCCATGATGTCTCCCGCTACCATTGTCCAGGACTGCTCCACAACTCTCTGACCCATCATGCCTGCGGGACGGGCTTGTTCAACTTTGAATTTTTGAAAGGGACTTCAGACACGCAAGAATTGGACCACGTCGTGGAACATCCCCGGCCAATAATAGAGGAGGGCCACCCTCTGATAGGTCTTTTCATTACCTAGGTGGCCAGCTTGGGGTTCGACATGGGACTCCTCCAACACCTTATTTCTCAGTTCTATGGGAAGAACGAGTTTCCACGCCTCGAGATCTGTCAGTAACGCGTCAGTCACCGCATTCGGCTCATGACGGTACAACATCCCATCCTCGACTTTCCAGCCAGGGAAAATCTTGGGCCTGTCTTGAACCGCCTGAAAGCGTCGTAGGTACCATGTGTCTGTCGTGTCCTCCACACTTGATACAATTGTCTCATCGACCTCCGTCAACCTAGGCAATGCGTCAGGAACGTGATGTAGGGCGCCTTTCCGGTGTATGATGTCGAAATCATAACCCTGAAGTTCCAGTCCCCATCTCGCGAGTCGGCCGGTCGGGTTCCTAAGATTATTCAACAACCGAAGACTACTGTGGTCGGTGATGACCTTAAAATGGAATCCCTCCAGGTATTCACGGAACTTTCGTATTCCCCACACCACGGCCAGGCATTCGCGTTCCGTAACCGTGTAGTTTCTCTCCGCAGGTAGAAGAGTACTCGCAAAGGCAATTACTCTCTCCGTCCTGCATTTGGGTTAAGACCACCCCCAGACCCGTAGCGCTTGCATCAGTCCGTAAATTTAAAAGGGTGCTCTACCACGTTCTTGAAACTTGGGTAGGCGAGTATGGGGGCACCTGTCAGGGCCTCTTTCAGACAATCAAAGGCCTCCTGCTGCTCCTCACCCCAATGCCATCTAACGTTATTTCTGAACAACCGAGTCAGTGGTTCTGCCACAGTTGCGAATTCCGGTATAAATCGCTGGTATCAGGAGGACATTCCCATGAACCTGCGAAACTGTTTAACTGTTTTTGGGGCGGGGTAGGAAGTTATTGGTTCTACTTTATCGGGGTCGACCTTGAGGCCGTCCTTATTGACGACAAATTCTAGATACTTCACTTTTGAACAACAAAACTCGCTCTTCTCTGGATTTATCGTCAAACCTACTTCAGCTACTCGGTCGAGGACCCTTCCCAGTCAGGACAGATACTCGTCAATGATGTCGTCTAGATAGCTAAACACGTTTGGCTTTATCTCCGCAGTAATCACCCTATCTATTAGCCGTTGGAAGGTTGCTGGAGCACCTGTAAGACCAAATGGCATTCTTTTGAATTCGAGTAACCCTCTTCCCGGCACTGTGAATGCGGTATAGGGTTGGCTGGTTTTATCTAACGGCATTTGGTTGAATGCAGCGCTCAAATCTAATTTAGATATATATTTCGCAGCCTTCAACTGTCCAAGTATGTCAGTCATGTAGGGGAGGGGGTACGCATCTTTTCTGGAAATAGCGTTTAGTTTTCGGAAGTCTAAACATGAACGATATTTTCCCTCTGGTTTACGTTCCATGACAATCGGTGAGGACCATTCACTAAACGATTCTGTGTTGATGCCCTCCGCCAATAACCTATCTACTTCTTCGTACATTATTTCTTGTACTTTAGGAGAGACTATTCGATATCTCTCCTTGATGGGAGCATGACCCCCGACGTCAATTGTATGAGTGATTAAGTGTGTCGCGCCCAGTGGGGCCTGCGATTTCGGAGGGAGTTTGATCCTCAAAAACTCTCTCAATGCTTCCTCCTCCCCCTCGTATAGAGTGGCTACGCCACTGCAACTCTCCTTACTGACCAACCACTGCTTCAAGGGATAATGCTTACCCGGAGAAACCGGCATAAAAATCTTTTTGGAGCGCGAGAGGAATGCCATATCAAATTTTCCTTGGCCCTCTAGCTCCAAGATCAGCTCGGTGTCCAAGTTATTAGCCACCCTAACTTCGTAGATTCGGGTGACCCCATCTATCGTAATGGGCAGATTGACTTTACCAATAATCAAATCAACCGAACCGTTTGCTACAATCATGCAGGATTTCTTATTACAATCTAACTGTCTACCAGAAATCTTCGCAATTCTATCCCAAACGGACTTACGAATCAAAACACGGGAGGAACCATTGTCAATTAACGTGTCCAGCGGAACCGAATGAATGGTTGCTATGATGTGTATTCTATTGGCAACTTCTGTAGTTTCTATTATTCCACTAATCACCTCGGTCTCTTTGATACTCTCTTCTATTGTTCTAATTAGTTATAAATCTTCCATGAGGGGTCAAGGTCTATTCGAGATCCATCCGGCGGGTTCGTTTATTCGCTTTGGCGGGGCGTTTTCAGGATTGTTTTGGATTTGAGCCTCCACGACTATTTTTACATGCTCATTTCCGCTAGTAACGCTGTCGCTATCCGATGATGTCAAAGATCCTAAATCATCGGTAGGCATTCTAATTCCCTGAAATTCTACCATGTCTACAGTCGCCTGAAATGTCGCGTTTTCGGAACCTAAATTCGAAGTTTCAGTCACGGTCCTTGGTGACTGAGCGGCAGCAAGGACCGTACTTACTGCTTCTCCCTGGCGTTTCCCGAACACTTTGGACAATCCCTCGTGGTGAAGCCCATAGTCTTACATTTGTAGCACCGGAGCCTTCTAGGGGCCGCACAACCTTTCCCATAGTGCCCCGCCTCGTCGCAATTAAAACAAATCACCTCGCTGGGATCCCTAACCGGAGAATCGTTTTTATTATAAATATCAGCAGAAGCTATAGCGTTCTGCTGACCTCCCCCTTTCTTAAAACTATCATGGGAGGGTTCTGTACTACCGTTGACCTGATTCTTTTGCCACTAATTATTTATTTATAAAAAATATTATATAAAATATTTATAAAATAACTCACTGTTGCTAGTTCCCTGTTTTCTCTCGGTACTAATTGCTGAGGATTTAACTACCTTCTCTTTCAACGCGGAGGACTTCTTTGTTTTGGGAGTCGAAAGTGGTTTATACGCGAATTCTTTCAGAAAGGAGCTCTCGGGAGGGGGCGGGGCCTTGTATTCTCTAATGTAAACATTCCATTCTTTCTCCCAGCTTCTCCTCAGGCGAGAAAGTTCTCTAAATGATCTATACTCCGAGCGACGGATGACCTTGTGATATTCGGGTCGTAATCCTCTCTGGGTCCAGTCTAACTGGTCGATCACAGGGACTTCGTCTTCCAGCAAATTTATAAGGCTTTGGATATTGGTCACGTAATCATCAATTGACTCGTCTTTACCCTGAGTCCTGGCCTGAATTTGCTCTTTGACTCTTTTTTCAAAATCATCGTCGCCGAAGTGAGATCTGAACTCTTTCCGGAACTTTCGCCAGTTGAAAAACTCTTTTTCATGGTTTTTGAACCACTTCGAAGGTATCCTCTCCAACAATACCGGCATAGCCAACAGCAATTCCTCGTCTGAAACCCTTGTAATTTTCCTACGATCTTCGATTTTAGTCAAGAACCCATCTGCGCTCAGGTCGCTTCTGCCGTTAAAAGTTAGATTCCACCCTGAGACAATTTTTCCCAAATCTCTGTTCCCAAAACGATTTCTATTAGGTGATTTGTTATTAAAAATTGTGTCCCTGTCCGAGGAATAATCGCGAGTATAAATGTCCTTGAACCCAACATTGCTTCTTCGCGGTCTAATTTGTTGGCTGTGTTTAAGGTACCTGTTTCTTTCTACGTCTGAATCGATTTTAGGAATTTCTTGTTGAAATTCCCCATATCGGATGTCATTAAAGGACGTACGGACGTACCTTTTAAGGTTGCTTCTATCTAGACCGAGGCTATGTTTTCTAATGTTTTTTACTCTGTGGCTCTTGTTCTCCGATTCGGAGTCAGTGGTGTTCCGGAACAATCTGGCGGGTCTTTTTTCTGATATAGGGTCTTTTTTTGTTGCACCCTGATGGAAATTTTGTGTTAGATCTTTGGCGGTGTTTCTGAAATTATTTCGATCTGAATTTCGCGTTTCTGGCCTAATGGCTTCTCGGTAATTTTCAGTCGGGTTTTTCTTTTCTAAAAGGGGAGGGCTTTGGGCAATTTGATCTGGGATTCTCAATTTTGTGTCACTCTTTTCATTTATTTTGAATGGATTTACTTGTTCCGGCAATGAAAATGGGTTCGGCGTTCCGAAAATCTGTGCGTAATTGAATGACACGTTAGTTGGGTTCAACTGAGGAAAAAGTGTCCGTTTTATACGGGGTGTTGAGATTGTGCTTAAAGTCCCCGCACAGGTAGTAGTTGTAATATTCGTTATTGTGTCGTTTCGCGGTAGTGGTGCTTTTGCCGTAATATAATTCGCGCTTGTAACCCTTGTTTCAACTATTACTGTTGCTGGGGTGTACGGCCTATTTAATTGCATACTACTGGGGAGACCTGCGGCTAAATCTTCAAGATCGGATTCAATTTCCGTTTCATCATTTGTGGCGGTTGACATCGCGGACGTGTAATCAGAGTCCCGCGATGGCTAGCCTTTGAGGAGTTTTATGCCTTTCCGCAATCTAGAGCATTCGAGTTTACCGGTACCAAAAGTATCCAAGTGTAACTTTTCTAAGCTATCGTTAATTTCCGAGTTATCTAGCTCTGCATTGCAACGCTAAATATTCGCTGCGCGACGAAGAAAATTTTGATATGACGGTCAACCGAGGTTGGAACACAATAATGGTTTTTTTATTTATTTTTTTTTATTTTTGTTGAAGTTTGAGGAGAAACGGAATTGTTTAGTTATTTATTATGTTGTTTGTTAGGCTACTAGACAATTCAAGTTTCTCTTGACTATCACCCACTTCCAACAAGAAAACACACTAACCACTATAAATGAAAATGCAACCATCTGTATCCAATACAGGAAAATTCAAACAATGCAGGTGCATGCAGTAAAAAAAATAATTCGAAATTCAACTGAATGTTAGTTTCTAAAGTCTATGAATTTTTCAACGAGTACCAGCACAAACATCAAAATTTGCTCGTACTCGCTTCCAATTTCCGGCGCTCAGAGCTGCCAGGATTTAAATAAATTCGAAACATGAAACAGTCAGTTGTCTTTCATAAAAATGTATCGGAAAAAGTCAAGATGCATTAAAATGTCGAGTTGTGTTTCAGATTCTCTGCGGCATCCTTTTATCACTTGTACGCTTTTCCTCCTCCGAGACTACGTCTATTATTACGCGAAGAAATTAATGCTGTATTTAAATTGCAGTGATACTGTTGCATTCGCCAATTATTTGGACTTTTCAATGAACGAATAAATAGAAACTCACAAATTGCATTTTTTTATTCAAATTTTAAATTCCCGCCAGGATAGGTGGTAGCAGCAGCATGCAGATGCGACTTTTACCGACAGTGCATTTTCGTAGTACGATCCAGTACGGTCTTTGGGAAAATGTTTCGCTCCATCAGCCCTTCGAATTTCATGGGGAATTTTCGTTGAAAAAAAATTATTTTGCGTTTGCACCTCTTTTTATTGGGAGGCTTCGGAGTTGTTATTCATGTTAACCGATAGTTTTTCCCGTGTTCTCGGACGACTTAAGAGGATTTGATCAATTTTGAAGTTCTGAAAACGTAGTGTCTTTTCAAAATTTGACAAAAACTACCTATTTTTTTATAACTATAATCGATTATAATACGAATTATCACCTTGAATTCGTTGAAATTATAGAGGCTTCGGAGTTGTTAACGAACCGAGGGACAGACATATAAGCATGATTTTTTCAGCCAGTATTTATAATCTCTAGCATGTTAGTATTGCAATTTGAACTCCATCATATATTTAAAAAAAAGTGCCCAAGGCCAATATTATAAAAAAAATTTTACCAGTCCTGTCACATTCTATGTATGTGAATCTGGAGGGAGGGAAACTGTAGGGTCGGTAAAAACTGATTACTCAATTAAAAAAATGGTATGCCGAACTGTAAATTTCTTGGCACTTTTTCTGTATTGACTGATAAAGTAGGCCACCATATGTGCTGTAATCCCCTTAGTAGGTCAAAAATGTTATAGGAACATCGAATAAAAATCGAGGGACATACAAATTGAAATCTATTTGAAAATCGCCCATATATATAATTTATTTACATAAAAAGAATAATTTATATCTACATATATTGCATACTACCAGCCCCATCCGACTCTAAAAAAGATGGCCGGTCCTCATTGTTATGATTTTCTATGTGCGAAATTTCGCCGTATGGCGGCGCTTCTCGCACGTGGCCCGACTTCAACATGGAATCCAATGGAGAAAAGATAAAAAAAACCTAAAAATGTAAACATTTAGGAAGCTCAAAGATGATTCAATTACAAATCTCATTATTTTCGTTAGTATAAACATTTCTAGAGTGTTAATTACATGTATACAATAATCGATAGAGTGAAATAAATTGTGAAATAATTATTTCCTAATGTACGTAATTTTCAGAAATAAGTGGAATTTAATTGATTTTATAGACGAATAATGACCTTAAATTGTTTTAAACACATAGAAATTTTTTTATAAATTAGTTTTATTCAAAATTTGTTGAAAAAAGGAAATAAATATATCCAGTGTGAAAAAAATACATTTTTGTGTCTCTATAAAAGACTGTCGAGCGATATATGTTTTATATATTTGCTTTTTTATAAGCACATTAACTTCAGGAATAATACAATACGTTAATTTATTTACCGCAGTGTTACGCTTAGCTTTACTGCTATTTTCAAAGCGATAAAATATATTGTACTTTATAATAAGATAAAATCGAATATCATCACACAGCTTTATTGCTGCTTTTCTCAGAACAATAAAATCTTTGAATTCATTAACATTATGAATTAAGTATTATATACAGCTCTGAGATTCTTTTATAATAAAATACATTTATATAAATGTATTATGCACAGCTTTGTTGCTTTTTTCGTAGAAAAATAGGTATCACCTTTTTACAGCCGTGGTATCAAATAGTTTTCCTGCAATAAGTAGAAATAAAGAATATCGCATTCAAAGTAAATTTAGTTTTATACTATTTATTTAAAATTAGATTTTACCCCTTAGCTTGACAATGCGCTTTTTTATGCTTCTTAAACAGAATTTTAAAGTTGAAAATTGAAAAATAATTGTTTGACAGAAAATATTCTACTGAAAAATTCGCAACCGAGTCTAAGGG
>CAKNXH010053772.1:0-16863 GCA_932178445.1 Andricus quercusramuli | reverse complement strand
TTGTTTCTAGCTTGAAATTTTGTGATCCCCGGTTTGCATGTAACAAAATTCAAATTGTTTTAGAAAATTTATAGAAGCTTTGTAAAATTTTCAAAAACAATTTGGAATTTTAAAAGATTTCAAAACACTGAAACAATATAGATTTTTAGAGATTTCCTCACAAAAAGTGCAGAAAATTTTTAAGGACTTTGAAAGGTTTTAAGATAATATAATACAAACATTTCCTTAAGATGTCTGGGAAAATTTAAAGTGATTTTTCATGTGAAAAGAGTAATTTTAACAGAATATTTTAAAGGATTTTATAACTATTCAAAACATTTCCAAAATTGTCAAAAAAGAATCTGGATGATTTCAAGTCAATTTTAGGAATAATTCGAGTTAATTCAGAAGATATTTAGAAGTCTTAGAAGTTTTAATGAAATTATACATATTTGAAAATCTTGTTTACAAATACATTTCAAAAGGGTTATTTTTAACTTGAATAAAGTAAAGTTAAATAGATGAAGTTAGTAAATGATTCTTGTTTCTACATTTGGAGGCAGAAACTCGTAATTGCGTCATGTTTTTCGAATGTGATCTGGCCTATTTATAAGTTTTACAATGGTACCTTCATATTGTTTCAATAAAGCTGAAAACCTTGCCAGGCTGGCCGTCTCAATGTAGAAAAAAAATTTAGCGAGTTCTTCCGGCTTCCGGCTTCATCCAAATTTTGCATGGTAATTTAAATTTTAAAAAAAATCTATTGAAGTAATCAAAACTGAACTGCAAATTAAATGACTCAAATTTGAACTTTCTTGAATTTAAAATTTCTTAAATTGGAGCTTATAAAAATTTTTAATTAGAAATATTTTATATGAAGGCCTCATCATTTACATGCATAAAATGAAAGTAATCCGTTTTTAAGCCCTAAATTTAATCCGAATACATGGGCCCAATCTGATGAATCCGACGGCATAATCATTGAATCATTTTCTATCCGAATGAATCTCCTTTTATAAAATCTTTAAAATTTTGACAGTCTTCAAGTACCTTTCAACGTTCTTTGGAAATCTTAAAATGTATGAAATTTCGTCAATATTGATATTAATTGTTAATTTTTGTAAGTTTTTTTTTATTTCACCGTTTTTGAGATAAATCAAAGTTTAAAATTTGTTTGAAAATTTTTTTAATCTTCCAATTGGGTTAGTTCGAGTTTTTCGAAAACAATTCTGCCCTGCAAACCCCTTAACATTTGCTGCGTTTTCATGTATCTCTGAACGTTTTTGATGAAATTCAAAACTTTTATTATTGTTTAAAATTTTGAAAACCTGTTCATTGCGTTAATTTCAGTTCTTTGAAAACAAACCCCCTCTGCAAAATCTTTAAAATTCAATTAGTTTTCACGTATCTCTGACCGTTTTCGAGAAAATTCAAAATTTAGATTTTTCAAATTTCAAAAATCTGTTTACTGGTTTCGGTCTGGGTGCTGGTCGAGAACCATCCCCCTTGAGAAAACTCTGAAAATGTTGTGAGTTTTCGCGTATCTCTCATCGCTTTCAAGATTACTCAAAATTTTTATTTATCTATTTATCTATTATTATGGTTTACATTTTTCATTCACAAGCCTTTGCATTATGAAATGTTCGAATTTATTATTAGTTGAATGTTTATAGTCGCATCGACTTCCAGGGTTATTAGCGACTGTACTATAGGGTTAATTATAAACTGTAGTGTATCAGTGGGGTAGTATACCAAGGGACAGAAGCGAAGCTTTCTAAAAACACATCCAGCGTCGCTTCCTGCTTCCGGAATCGAACCCGCGCCATCGTGGCTGCCAAGGCTGCAGTTTTGGAACATACCAATCAAACGATAACATCTGAGCCACGATGACTCCTAATGTTCGAATTTGCAATACTTCGTTTTTAATATATCTACATTTGCATTTAAATTTGAACTTTCAAGATTTAGAAAGCCTTAAATTTTAAACTAAGAATTAATTACACTGGTCAACATTTGATACAAGAATTATCACCGGACTTCATTAGGGTATACTAGGGTTTTTGGGGTCGCTGATTTTGAATCCGAGGTCGGTTAACCTCTATCACGTCAGGTTCAAGGTCACGCCAAGGTCATACTGATATGAAAGTGTTAGAAAAATGTGAGAAAAATCCTATATAGGTTTTTGGGGTCGCTGAGTCCGAATATGGGGTTCGCTTAACCCTTCGAGGTCACCCAGAGGTCATTATGAGGTCACGTCAAGGTCATACTGAGATGAAAGTATAAGAAAAATGTAAGAAAAATCCTATATAGGTTTTTGGGGTCGCCGAGTCCAAATATGGGGTTCGATGAACCCTGTGAGGTCACCCAGAGGTGTTTTTAAGGTCACGTGAAGGTCATACTGAGACGAAAGTGTTAGAAAAATGTGAGAAAAATCCTATATAGGTTTTGGGGGTCGCCGAGTCTGAATCTGGGGTTCGCTCAACCCTGTGAGGTCAAACAAAGGTCATTTTAAGATCACGTCAAGGTCATACCGAGAAGAATGTGTTAGAAAAATGTGAGAGAAATAATATATAGGTTTTGAGTATCGCTAAGTCCGAATCTGGGGTTCGCTCAACCCTGTGAGGACACCCAAAGGTGATTTCAAGGTCGCGTCAAGGTCTCTCAAATTCTGCATTTCTTAACAGTTCTCTTATCTGTGGTCCATGAAAGACGCCTTCTTTTATCTTAGCTTCAGAAAGGTAGGGTAATATTTCAAAGATATACATAAAAGCGTCACTTTGATTTTTACCCATTGCTTTTACGAATTGTTTCGCTAGACCTAATTTAATGTGCAAAGGTGGAAGTAGGACTTTATTCGTTGGTATCAAGCTCTGTTTTATAATATTTTTATCGCCTGGAATCAGAATTTGTCTCAATGACCAGACTTTTCTCATGTAATGCTCATTTCGAGCCCGACTATTTCATTCACAGATAGAACATGGATATGCCACATATCCAAATTGTTGCCCTAGAATAATGGTGAATACCTTCAAATCGCCACAAACTTGCCACTTATGTTTGACGTATTTTAATTTTTGTAATCATAACTCAAAATTGTGATATTCTTCAGCCAATATAACAGAATCACTAGCCGAATATTGAATTTTGTATTCTTTAAATGAGCCTTCAGTATTATTGCAATAAACTAAATTATTCATTTCTGAGAAAAATTTTTTGTATGGACATTCTCTCGAACGATAGTGAGTTATAAGTGTACTTGTAGCTAAGCAATTTTTCTCTTCCAGTCTGGACGCTAATAGTTCAGATTGGTCTTTTGAAAGTCCTAAGTCTCGGCATAAATTACTAAGTCCATCTTGGTTAATTTTTCTTCACTCTTTGCATTAACATAAAATTTTAACAAAAAAAAAAACTTAAAAACCAGGCCACATAAATCTCTTCAAAATTTAATGCTGAATTTTTCTGATAAATTCCAAAATCGGTTAGGAATTGCCAGCTACAAGTTATTTTGAACCTCGTTTTTTTATTTGTTCCCACTGTGTCACGTGGAGGTGCCCTGGTTGCAAACACGTTACATACTGTTAAAGACCCTGAATTGATTTTGACCTTGAAATTATGTCCAGGTGACCTTGTAGGACCAAAGGAACCGAAGATTTAAACTCCAAAATCTTCATGTGTTTTTTGTTCTCTATTAACAGTTTCATTCCAGTATTAACTTGACGTGACCTTGAAATGACCTCTGGGTGACCTCACAGGGTTGAGCGAACCCCAGATTCGGACTCAGCGACACCTCAAACGTATATATGATTTTTCTCACATTTTTCTAACACTTTTGTCTCAGTATGACCTTGACCTGACCTTGAAATGACCTCTGGGTAACCTCAACGGGTTAAGCGAACCCCAGATTCGGACTCGGCGACCCCCAAAACCTATATAGGATTTCGCGCAAATTTTTCTAACACTTCCTTCTCAGTATGACCTCGACGTGATCTTGAAATGACCTCTGGGTGACCTCACGGGGTCAAGCGAACCCCAGATTTGAACTCGGCCACCCCGAAAACTTATGTAGGATTTTTCTCACATTTTTTTAATACTTTTGTCTCAGTATGACTTGAACTGACCTTGAAATGCCCTCTGGGTAACCTCAACGGGTTAAGCGAACCCCAGATTTGGACTCGGCGAACCTCAAAACCTATATAGGATTTCGCGCAAATTTTTATGCCACTTCCTTCTCAGTATGACCTTGACGTGACCTTGAAATGACCTCTGGGTAACCTCACAGGGTTCATCGAACCCCATATTTGGTTTCGGCGACTCCAAAAAGCTATATAGGATTTTTCTCATATTTTTCTTATACTTTCATCTCAGTATGACCTTGGCGTGACCTCGAAATGACCTCTGGGCGACCTCGCAGGGTTAAGCAAACCCCATATTCGAACTCAGCGACCCCAAAAACCTATATAGGATTTTTCTCACATTTTTCTAACACTTTCATATCAGTATGACCTTGGCGTGACCTTGAACCTGACGTGATAGAGGTTAACCGACCTCGGATTCAAAATCAGCGACCCCAAAAACCCTAGTATACCCTAATGAAGTCCGGTGATAATTCTTGTATCAAATGTTGACCAGTGTTATTTTATTTCAAAAATTAAAAATCTGAGTGGGTAAAGAAATATATTGATAGTTGGCTTATTAATTGAAAATTCATTTATTTTATTCTCAATTTTTGTTATAGGAAACACTAGAAAAGATTAACGATGCTGAATATACCGTATCTCTAGCCTAGGAAGGAAAGATCTGGAGTTGAATGTATATAAATCGTTTGATTTTATTTTCACATTGGATATGGTATATGTACAACATCTTCAGCAATGAAATAAAAGTGGCATTTGAAAAATGATAATTCTAGGCATTTTTATTATGAAAATGAAACACATTTAAAATTGAAGAATTCAAATTTTAACTCCTTGAAAAGTCATGAATACGGTGGTCGTTCTATTCAAAATTAGAAAATTTATTCAAATCATGGTAGTCCATTTAAAAAAATTTCGAAAAAAATGGAGATCAGGTTCTCATTCATCACGAAAAATCACTTCAGAAAAGTTACACTTGATTTCATGAATATATACATATAGATCACATTTTGTTGACTGCAGTGTTACAAACGTTTTGATTTCAAATGATTCATACCAAAAAATTAGGTACTATTAACAGAGACTATTAAGATATTCAATATTTATTATTTTCAAATTTTTATTATTGAAAAAATTGTTTTAATATTAAAAAAATGTTCAGCTTGTATAATTTTCTTATCGAGATATGAAGTACATATTGCGCTGAATTCGATCAAGTTATCAGGATTGGAATAGTTGTGATATATAATAGTTGTAATATTATAGTAGCTTAGATGTTTCGGATACCAAGTGGTTAACTTTTATGCAATAAGACTTGAATTAAAATATTTTAGAAAATTACGTTACACATAAAAAGGACGTGCATGAAATTTGTTCAATTTGACTCGATAATTCATGGTTCCTTGCTCTTTATCTTAAAAAATCTTTTAAAAAGAAATTTCATGATGTTTTTGAAAATATCAGTTTTTTCAATGACTATGCATCGTGTAACGTTAACTCATGGTATAAACAATTATGTGACTTTCGGACCCATGACGACTGGCAACTGGCGCTGGTTATGGCGAGGAAAACAGTACAAAGAAGAAGCAGCTGCTTCGACATGTTTTACGTCTGGAAACTTTAATACTTTATTAAATAACTTTAAGTCAATATTTTTAAAGAGAATATTTTGTTCACTACAGAAATAATAGAATATTATCATAAGAAAAACAATGGTCTAAACCCTTTGGTCTCGAAGTTACAGCTGATTAATTACACAGCCCCACAACAAAGTAGGAGTTCCGACGGGCCAGACTACTCAATTCTTACGTATTTCGGGTCACCGAATCCGAATCTCAAGTCGCAATTCAAAAGTTAGCTTTTGTTTTTTTCCTAACCGCAAAAAATGTAATAAAAAAGTGTGTCTTGAGGTTACGGAATTTCGAGGTTAGGAAGAAAACAAGACCTAATTTCGGAATTCCGACTTAGATTTCAGATTCAGCGACCCAAAATACGTAAGAATTAACTAGTTTGGTTCGTCGGAACTACTATAATTTTTTGTGGGTCTGTGTTATTTACCTTTGCAATATAAATGTTTCAATTTCCCAGTTGCTATTCAATTTTGTTTGATATTTTATTAATTATATAAATTTTCTTACAATATGTACTCAGAACAAAAGTTATGTTCAAGATAATTTCGTCAGTAACAGAGTCATTCAGCTGAAATCGTATTTTCAAAACTTATTTTCTAAAACGAAAAATATTTACTTTATCCATTAACATTGGCTCTATCATTATAAGGATTTGAGGAAAATGTTTAGATCATAGTTTTATTTGAAAAATTTGAAACAATCAATTTATAGTCGAGTCATCATCTAGGAAAAACGGATACTTCGATTACCTAAGTTCCCCACGAATATTTGTTGCTTATAGTCCCTTCATTTTGTATAAAAAGGCCCTACGTTTGCGGGACAGGGCGATAACCGGAACTCTTTAAAACAAATCAGTAAGGAAATAGTACACCTATAATATGCAATAGGGTGATACAAACAATTTTTTTGGAATTTTCAAAGTTACTCTCTCTCATTTTATTCTATTTAATGAAAGAAGATGTTTAAAATTTTTTTAGATAAAAAAAAAGGTTTGAAGATAGTGCTTGACACTTGAAATATCGGCAAAAACGTTAAAAATTTATGAATTCTTTCAATCTTCAAAGGTGCCAAAATTTGGTATGAATAACAAAATTCTTAGTTCGGATCCACTCGTAAAGAAACTTTGTATTTTCTACTGTATGTTTCATTTCCTACTGTAGGGAGGTCTCCATTATTTAGTAAAATTGATTATAATTTTTTTAATATTTAAAAGCACAAACCTCTATGATTTTTTAATATTTTTCTGGACGAACTCTCCTTTTTTAAACCAGAAACGAAAAAAAAGTTGTAACAATATGTGTTTTTCTTTCTATTTATAGTATAAAAGTAATAAAAAGATTACTCGAACTTTTTATGAATGCTGTAGCAGATTAAGGAACATTTTTTTAGTGCAATTACATTCTTAGAGATATTTATTTACTATATACTAAATTTTATCAAAAGAAATTCACAAAACTCGATTATAGTAATTTAAAAAATGATCAAATTCACAATTTCGGCAGAGAGTTGGAATTTTCAAAAATCAAGTTTCTAAATCATTTATTTTTCTTTCAACCTTGTGTATCGAAACGTTATAGGTATACGTGAAGCAAAAATAACTGTTATTCCATAAAGAATCATTTTTCATTTGTTCAATAAAAACTATCACAGATTTTCCGGAAAACTCGTCTGAGTTTGTGTATCTTTAGGATTTTAACAAATGAATTTGAAATTTATAAAAGTAAAAAACATAACAATCCATTTTTTGGAAATGATCATTTCCAAAACCAATACTATGAAATCTAAACAGAACTGAATCAAACAAAAATTCATGAATCTAACTTTATTTATTATTATTATTTTGAGAAGTTGTAGGCTCCGGTAGCTTCGATCATGATTCCTTAAAGAAACCAATCCCAAAGCTACTGGAACGTGTACGTCATCCGCTTCTGCTCCTTCTGTCCTAGAAGGTAAGCAAGAGCGGGAAATTTACGCGTGAGAACATTGGGCAACACTGTTCCTTGGAGTCAGGTCTCTAGCCGCGGATGACCTTACGCGGCAGACCAGACAGTTGGAGATGAAGGTTTCACCTCTGGATACTTTTTTAGAGCTACCAATCTTTGTAGAATATTAAGAGGAACAGTGTTGACGGACCAGATGGAGTGATCCCAGAAGAACAGCCTTTTGCATCCGGTTCGCGATGAAATGAGCCTGACGCTGGCAAGCCGGAATCTTGTTGAGTTGGCTGATAAATGAAGCTTTCATACCTCCAAGACAGCCGAGTATGAGAATTATAAGATGGACTTTGTAGCCTTGGTACAGTCTACTCAGCTCGAACAGAAGTGCTTGATATTTCGCCCGTTTTTCTTCCTCCTTTGCCGTGATATTACCATCGGCTGGTGCCGAGAATTCAATCACGTAAATGATCTTTTTTTTCAGATCTTGGAGGACAATATCAGGCTTCGTAGCACTGATACGTTGAGTGGTGGAGAATGAGAAATTCCAGTAGATCTTACACTGATCATTCTCCACAACTGACTCGAGCTCCCCCTGGGCGTATGGCAAGACGGGCAACAGATCAACACCATAGAAATGCCTAAGATGGTAATATAAAACTTTTAGAGCTGCATTGTGTCTCTCTATGTACGCGTAGCATGCATATTTAGAGCATCCACTGAGAACATGTCCAAGTGTTTCGGGCTCTTGCTTGCACGCTCGGCAGTTGGTATCGCGTACAGGTACATTCATTATGCGCTCGCGGTAAACTAAGGTGTCTATGACGCCGTCTTGACAGGCAAAAAGAAATCCCTCGGTCTCCGATCTCAATCCAGCAGACTTGAGAAACATGTTGGACAGACCCATTGAGAGCTCTTCTCTACGTATGATGTCGTAGAACTTACCATGAAGGGGTTTGTCAGCATGTTCTCTTAGCAGGAGCGTATGTTCTGCTTCCTGTATACGACTTTTGAGCACCAGAGGTGTTAGTGATGCTAGCCCTTGTGTAGTGTCGCTGGAATTAAATGGGAGATCAAGCTCCTCTGCGGCCCTATCTGCGGCATGGTATAAAAACACAGCAGCATTGGCGATTTCATGTTGATGTACAAGTCGCATCAGGGAATCCGTGCTTTTTAGAACTGAGCAGGCAGTAGCCAGAACCGTTCTTCGATGAAGACACTCTAAGCTTAGCAAGCCTCTACCCCCTTTATCGCGAGGGAGATATATCCGAGGTACGGAAGATCTAGGATGAAGACTTCGATGTATTGTCATCATCTTGCGTGTGCTTCGATCAAGTTGTTTTAAATCATCGACGTTCCATTTTACTGCACCAAACGTGTAGAGCAGTATAGGAACGGCCAGCATATTGGTCGCCTGGATCTTATTCTTTCCAGATAATTCGGAAGCCCAAATTTTTCTGAGAATTTGGCGATACCTTTTTCCAAGAGCCGTTTTTAAATCATGCACATTTTGGGTTTCCGCTTGCGGTATTCCAAGATATGTATATGTTTGTCCAATACCAAGATGTTGAATGGTATTTCCGCCTATGAGTTGAACATCCTGATCGTCATGGGATGATGTAGCTTCTAGTCTTCCTTGGTGTAGGTGGACGCAGGCACACTTGTCCGGTCCGAAGCTCATGCCAATCGCTTTAGAATACCTATTTACCGCATCTACAAGGATGTTAAGGTCCTTTTTTGAGGAAGCAAAGAGTTTAAGGTCGTCCATGTATGAAAGGTGGTTGACCTTATATTCTCTTCTGTTCGGCGGGCCACATAGGTATCCAGAGCTTTTGCCTCGGAGCACAATAGACAGAGGCAAGAGGGAGATGCAGAAAAGTATCGGACTTAGAGAGTCTCCTTGAAAGACCCCCCTCTTATATGTGACAAAGCTTGTAGTCACTTGTCTTTTGTCAGATGTTATGACAAATCTTGTCCTCCACAAGAGCATAAGCTCTTCTATGCATCTCACTATTTTTGGATGCACCTCCATGCACTCAAGGAGCTTAATAAGTAACTCATGGTTCGTGTTATCGAATGCCTTACGGTAATCAATCCAAGCCATGGACAGATTGCGTTGTTCGACTATTACACTCCATACCGGCTCGATAGATGTTAATATCCTCTCTTTGAGGATGCCAGTAAATAGCTTGTAGCTGGTGTTTAAACAAGCTATGGGCCTGTAGTTCTTTGGACTTGACAAATCTCCGGTCTTAGGGATCAATACCGTGCGTCCTTCCACTAGCCACTGCGGGACGGGTTGTTCTCCGTTTAAGAAAGTAGTAAATATACGAGCTAGATGTTGGTGCGTAGAAGTAAACTTCTTCCACCAAAAGTTGTTGATTTTATCTGGCCCTGGCGCTGAAAAGTTCTTAGTTCTAGCGATAACTTTCTTCACTTCTTCAGCAGTAATTAGTGGACACTCTTCTTCTGGACCTTGTAACCTTTGCCTTTGGCAAAAGTTACGAAAGAGTGATATATCAGAAGCGTCTTCATTTAGCTGATAAGTATCTCCATATACTTGCTCCCAGAAGACTTGAATCTCTTCTCGACTAGGCGGATTTTTAACTACACACGACGATTTATAGAACAGACGGGAAGGATTAATAGAAAAGGTGGAATTTTCTTGAATCCACTTGACTCGCCGTTCAAGGCGCTGTTTCGCTGTTGAAAGACATCTTATTTTTTGCGTCCAGTGCTGCTTGATGGTCGACAGTTTACACTTGTTCAGCGTGTGATTTGCTTTCCTCAAGTTTCGAGCAATTGCCCTAACTTTTGGAATGAACTTTTTATTTGATGTTATGTAGCTAATTACACATTGAACATTTGATGCATGCCGTCTCGCCGTTTCAATTTTGAACTGAAGCTGTGCAATACGCTCGCGTGTCTTACTCAGACGTACCGAAGTATCGTTACTTCTATCGTCGCTAAGCAGGGAAGCCGCCTTCTCGTAAACTGCACAGTTCAGATTCCAGAGGTTAACATCTTCAGGGAGCAAATCGCGGAGAGCAGTATTAGCTTCAGCTAATTTGTCCATCCTGAGGAAGACTTTTTGGTGGATAGATCTCCTACTTCTCATGTTGGCATTACCGGCTATCTGCAAAGGTGGTCTTGCTGGAACAGGTGGAATGTTCGCTGGTGGATGTTGCTCCTCTTCCTGTTGATAAAGAGCTTCATATCCGTTTTTTCGCAAGAAGGATACGTGATCTCTTAAATACTGAGGCGTTTTATGAGCATATTCCGGGTGCATATTGCCCCAACGGTCATGTAACCTCTTCATGAATCCTCTCGGCGCCGGTGAGCTTCTTTGCCAACAGGTAAGAAGGTCCCTCCTTAGTTGCTCCGACCATTTAAATCGATGTTCTCGTGTTTGTCCGGGGTCGTTGCCTGTTCGTCGCCTCGGTTCGTTCCTATTGCCACTCCCAACTGAACCATGGCCTCCATCCGAGAGAGATCTATTGTGGGTGGCACTGCGCGATACTTGTGTCGTAACCGCATAATTCGTTGCATTGGGGAGTTAGCCCAAAGCAACGCGGCTGACTGCAAGAGCCGGAGCTCTCTTATTATTATTATTATTATTATTATTATTATTATTATTATTATTATTAGTTCTGGGTTGAGACCGTAACAGCCCCTGACGCTTGGGAAATCCCGTTGCGTCCCCTTGTGAGCCTAAGCATGACCCCATAGCCCTCTCCATAGGGTGAGTACCGCAGCCAGGCTATTGGCTGATATCTCTGACTCACTGATGCACCCACAGGGCAGTAACAAAGGATGTGTCTCATTATCCTTTCCGCACAGACGACAGAGGGGACTTTCTGCAAGCCCTATCTTATATATGTGACATCCTAAGTTCTCAGGTCCTATGAACCGTTCTGTTAGGACTCTGATTTCATTCCTCCCGAGCTTGAGTATTTCTATAGCTCGGTTGGAGTTAAGCTTTGAGCCCAAGAGTGTTTTGGCCTGTCTGCAACCAGAGACCAAGTCCCACTCATTCTGATGTTCCTTAGTCAGCCAACTGTTAATTTCTTCAATGGCTGACCTGCTGGAAATACCTACAACTGGCTCGGGTCCAGTAAAATTTCTTCCTGCTGCTAGCTTGGCTAGCCTATCCGATATCTCATTGCCCTTGACACCGTTGTGTCCCGGGATCCATAGCAGAGTGACTCGGTTTTCGTTCGCTAACGTATGTAGTGCCTCAAAGCATTCACATACTAATAGCGACGTAGTCGTTGTTCCATTTTAGGCCAATATAGCAGCCCTGCTGTCTGAGCAGATACGGATGTTCCTTTTATTGCCGTACTCCTTCGCCTTGTAGGCGCAATAAAGTATGGCCATAATCTCAGAATGTAGAACTGTGACGTAGAACCCCATCTCAATTGTGAAGCCCATTCGATTCCTTCTACGATATACGCCGGCTCCTGCATTCTCCTCGTTGCTAGAGCCATCTGTAAACCAGTTTTCTCCATCACTGAGCAGGTATGCGTCGCCGTTAACCCGTTCCTTCTTCGTGGATGGGCTAACTCGATACTTCTTGTCGAAGTTTTCTTGCACCATGAATCCACTATCATCAGTGCTTGCTGTATTACTCCGAAGAGCACATCCAGATGCTGACCGCGCACGATAACCAATATATCGTCCGCAAAGCTTATGACGTGAAGGCCCTGACTCGAGAGTAGATGAAGCAGTTCATCCACTACTAGGCACCACAGAAAGGGCGATAAAACTCCCCCCTGCGGACATCCCGAGTCCACGACTGCAGTAGGCACACTATGTGTAATCACGGCCGCCCTGATCACCTCTCCAGAGGTGTTACTGAAGGCTTCTTCAATGTCCATAAAGGTTCCAATCGCGAGGCCTTTCTCCTTTAGTTGACCTTCAATTAGGTTCACTGCTCCGCTAAGGGCCGTCTCCATCGAGTGACCAGCCCTATAGGCGTGTTGCTCCTTCTGGAGCAGTCTGCTTGACAAGACCTTATCACGGATAAATCTATCCACAAGTCTTTCCACTGTTTTCAGTAGGAAAGAAGTTAGGCTGATGGGCCGGAAATCCTTGGGTGAAGTATAACCGATCCTACCTATCTTCGGAATAAAGACTACACTTGTACCCCTCCATGCCGTCGGGACATATCCCAACGTCAGACTAACCCTGGCAAATCTCACTAGCGGCGCTATGATGGTCTCTCCAGCCCTCTGTAAGAGGGCTGGATTCATGTCATCCGGGCCAGGAGACTTGTAAGGACTGAAGGATTTCAGGGCCCACCTGACCCTGGCGAAGGTGACAATCTCGTTGGCCAACCGCCGTTTCGGGCCCAGTTGGGCCACAGGTGACTTTGCTTGCCTCTGATTTGCCGTCTACCTTCTCCAGACCTTGAAAAGCTTCGAAAATGCGCCCTGATCAGGTGGGCCAAGGTATCCCCGTCCGACTCTGAGTATCCCCCTCCGGGCAATATCAGAGTGCCGAGAATAGCGTCCGGATTTCGCGAAAGCAGCCTGTACAGTCTTGCCGCCTCAGCTCCATTCTCGATTTCTGTGCAAAAGTTGTTCCAGCTCTCCTGCTTTGCCTTACCCCTGTATTCATCTCTCATCGTTGTGAATGACGTCCATAGTTCCTTCGTTTTGCCAGTACTGGCACGTCTGAACCCCTCTCTGGTTTCCCTGCGAAAATCTTCGAGTTTCCCGTTCCACCAGTGTGTCTCCTCAGTCTTTCGGACTCTTGTAGGTCGACAATTACTTTCATAAGTAGCTTTGGTAGCTTCCGTGAAAGTTTTGGCTGCAACCTCCAGGGTTCCCACGTCTCGAATTGACCTGGGAACCTCTGAAAGTGCACATCTTAGTTCCGTGGAAAACTGATCCCAATCCGTTCTTCTTGGATTTCTGACCCATTTAGGGTCAGACTTCTTTATTGGGCCACTTCTTGATACTATCCCTAAAACTACTGGTGCAGAGAGTGATGTCAATGACTTCTTCCCTAAACGAATTACGGAACGTCGAGGTGTTCCCCGTATTAAGAATCTCTAAGTCAGTAGTGATTAGGTATTGCAGTAGGTCATTACCTCTTGAGTTGACGTCCGTGCTATCCCACAAAGTATGGTGGGAATTAGCATCGCATCCCAGCAGAAGAGGAATACTCCTCACCTTGCAAAATTCCACCAGTGTACGTATCTCCACTGGTGGGTTGGTATCGCTGTCATAAGGAAAATAAGCTGATCCCAGAACTAGCCTCCCTATTCCCTTGAGATCCATGGCTATCACCATCAGGTCTCTTGAACATAGTTCAAGCAGTCTTGGGGTCCGTGTAACAAACAAAATTAACCCCCGATAATCCCCTTATGGTATCTCGAACTAACCATGGTTCTTGGATTAGCAAGATACCTGTATGCCTCGTAACCATGCCCCTCTAAAAAACTGCAGAGGTGCCTTTGCTGTGATGCAAGTTAATCTGGGTAATGGTTAGACCAGGAGCAGTTATTTAGGTCTGCTCCCGATTTTCCTGCGTCTCAACAGGCTCCTCCTGTCCCTGGCCGGTAACCCTAAAGTTGACCAGTACAAAGTGATAGACGGCCTGTTGTTGAGGGCCGCAAGAGCCCTTTGGGACTCAGGAATATACACGACTAGGAGATGCCTGGTGCCTCCTAGTTTGTCCCCTTTCTGAGGCTTATCGTGCCTGACAATTCGCCAGGAAGCTGTCTTCAGTGAGGGGTTGAATCCCTCCAACCGACGGAGCACCTTAGACGGGTCTTCCGGTTTGCCGGGGAACCACACCATAGCCCTCACCATCTTCTGAAGTAACTCAACCCCACCCACCCTAAGGGATGCACCTTCTCTCGAGTCTGTCTCGGCCACTGCTTCGAGTAGCCAAACTTCAGCCGCTAGGTCGGCTGCCATGAATACGAAGGCCCCTCCTCTGCAGAAGGAAGTCACAAATCTTTGCCATTGATCTAGGGGCAACTTTTCCAAGCGCCCTCCAAGTAGCCTTCCTGAATATCTCGAAATGCTCCGCAGTGAGCAACGAGTCCGGGTAGTTAGTGTCGGCCACCACCACCGTCAGGGGGTTGGTCCTCTGAGCGGCCTTCAGCCCAGCTCCGGACGACTCTCTGTTCGTCGGCTGCTGGGCCGCCTTGTGCCTCTTCACAGGCTTAGCCACCTCCGGTGGGGTGCCCTCTGAGCCTCTAACTCTCTTCTGGGCCTCAATGCTAGATGTCGGCCCTGTAGGTGCCGGCGTCCCAGCTCCCGAAGCTGCTTTCTTAGCCTACTGCGCTTTCCTCCTCAGTCTCCTTTTCAGAGAACCGGTCATGCTTTTTTCTTATGGGGGGAATGATTGGCCTCTCCAAATACCATAGCCTCGTTCAGAGGGACCGTCAATCCCTCAGCTCCCAAGGGACCTTCATCTGAACTTGGCTTACCGGAGAGACAGATAGGGAGGAAACCGTTATGTTAGACCCGTTAAGGCCAAACCCCTCACCCCCTTCCGCCACCTCCCTTCCTCCTCCTTCTCCTTTTCCATTTTTATTGTTTGCGTGTCCATATTGATCCCACTAGAAGCTAGGGAAATAAAAGGTCCACCCCTGCAGAGCCCCGCATGCAGGGGTAAGACTTCTTACTCGGGGAGGTCGTCCGGTGTCCCCGAGAGGCCGTTAGGACACCTTCGTAACCCCTAGGTGCCAAAGTGCCACGGGCACGATCACTCTACACTCATGGCTTAGGGGGGTGTTCACACTGAGTAAGACACTCAATGTACAAATATCCGCTTGCAAACCACTATAACAAACGGAGGGCTGTTTCTTGGTCGCTATACGGACTGCAGGTCATTCCTGTCCCGATTACAGAACTGTATATCGGTCCGGGAGGGGCCTCGACCCCGGGATCCAGAAGGCCGTACCATACCATACCGTAACCACACATGCCAGCAGCGACCATTTATAGGGATCCTTTTCCTTTCACCCGGGAGAGCCCGTTTATAGGGATCCTTCCATTCATATCCATACACATGCAGGTCGAGGTCCTTTTGAACCCCACGTCCCACACGCCTAAGCCACCCCACCAACTACAAGGTGTTACAGCCCTTAGGGGAGGAACTTGAAAAAAAAATTTATCATAATAAAAAATTTATTAGCATTTAATAACAAAAAATTACCATAATTTTTGAATCCATAGGAACATTTTTTTGAACTCTCAAATTAAAAATTGTTGAGCTCATTGCGTGTAGGACCATTTTTGATTTTGAAAAAGTAGATGCTGTTTCGAGCCCAGTTATTTACACACAGAAAAGTATGAAAGAAATGTTTCTTCCAAATAGGACTGTTTATTTACCACCACACACTTTTGGATATCGAATAATGGCGTCGTCTTAATTTAATACTTTATAGCATTGTTTTAATACTTCAATTTTCCCTCCTTAATATTTGAAACTTTTAAAATAATAAAATGTTTCGGAAGTTTTATGAAAATTTTGATTTGGGCGAAGTTTCATGAAACTGTACAACCCACTAAGTTGAGCCACTATTCCTGAAAACAACTTGTATACTACTAATTTTCTATCAAATATTCACATAAAAGGTATATACTTTATTTCTGATACAATATTTCTATTAAATTTTGTAAATCATCGATGACTGATATGCCGAACAGTAGTATCATCCTCAGATAAAATAATTTGACATTCCTTATAATGCAATAAATCGTATTTCCTGTATTGTGTATAAATTTCAAAAGCCTTTCTGTAAAAAGCTGGCAAAGGTTCCAGTCCAGCTTCTTGTGTTAAGGAATCGTAAAAATCATATTGCTTTAACCCTAAGTTATGTGCTTGCCATTTTTTTGAAGTTTTTAATGTAGAATCTTTCAGCATTTCTTCCTTCGATGGTAAAGCAAATTGTTTTTTGAGCAGGGCCTGAAAATATTGGGCCTGTAAACAAATTCAAATATTATTTTTAATTTAGTTTTATTTGCAAAATGATATATACGATAAAAAATATTGCTACCTTCACATGAAACATGTTAAATGAAACCACGAACGTATTTATGCCCATAAAACACATCGTTGGAAAATGAACATTGATCGTATCTTTGTAAAGCGGATATACGTAATTATCGTCAACTTTTATTCCGCAACTCTCGTCCAAAAATGGAAAAGTTTGCTTATAACCAG